>MDUD01009968.1:0-35045 GCA_002216565.1 Crithidia mellificae
GCTTCGTCATCTGCAGGCGCGGGTGGCCCGGGCGCTGAGTGGCACGTCGTCGACACCGTAGAGGACAGCACCGTCTGTGCTGTGCGCATCAGCGGACTGCTGAATCGCATGCGATGCCGCGTGAAGTGCGCGCGGCGGCACATCACCACCGCAACTACAATTCCCACAGCGGGTGGTGCGCTGGGGAGTGACGACGCGGTCGCGGCTACGGGGGACAGCGTGGCGGCGCCGCTGCCCGCCAACTTCCTCGGCCCGTACAGCGACTACTCGGAGGTGGTGGCGGTGTCGAGTGGGACGCCGCCGGAAGGCGTGCAGGACCTTCACTTGACGACGCTCTCGCAGAACGCGGCCACGCTGGAGTGGCTGCCGCCGCCGAAGCCGTCAGAGGCCGCTGCCGGCCGCTACACCCGCCCGCACTACCGCGTCTACCTGGCGAACACGACGGATCAGCCGTACCCGCTGCTGCTCACCACCGTCCACCGCCCGACCTACGCCCTGACCAACTTGACGCCGGGCACGGCCTACACGGTGCAGGTGGTGGCAGAGAACAACGATGGCGTGAGTTTCCGCAACCCCATCGTCCTCTTCCACACAAAGGCGGAGGACGACACGACGGTGTCGCGCCACGAGGAGACGACGGCGAAAGGCGCGGCCGCGGCAGCGCCACCACTGGGCGAGATCGTGGCCTTCCACGGCCCACGCGCGGTGCAGCAGCAGCTGGACGAGGACGGCGCCTTCGCCGGCGAGGACGCGGTGGACGACATTGCGGATATCCCGACGGCATCGCGGCGGCTGCCAAGCGGACCCACGCCACCCTCCCCAGCCCTCCAACGCGGCCGCGGCGGGCGTGGCGGCGGCAGCGGCGCAGGGAAAGCCCGTGGAGGCCGCAGAGACTCGCAGAAGGCGGCCGCGGACGGCACACGGCGGCCGTCGACGTCGCCGCAGCGGAAGGGCTCGGCAAAGCGGACCTCATCTGCCGGTCGCGCACGCAGCACCAGCGTCAAGGAGAAGGCGCCAAAGGCAGCGAAGGGCGGGGCAAAGCGCAAGAAGTCTGCGACGACCACCGCAAACACGCCGGAGCCGCCGTCGACGACGAAGCCGCAGGGCAACCGTCTGCCTCCGCTGTCTAAGACAGTGTAATCGCGCATCACGCACGCGTGGGTACTAAAAGTGTTTTTTTTTTCTTTCTTCGTTGAACTCTTTGGCTTTTCTTTTTCTCTTCAAGCAGTGAATCGCATCTTTGTCTTTTTGCGTACACCTTCTGGCAGAGGTGCTCGCGCGACATCAGAATACGATTTATTGCGCTCTTGAAATATTTTTGAATAGGTATTATTTTTTGCTTCATTGTCACGCAAGGAAACCGATGTATTACATTTTTCTCTCTTTTGAACGTTTTATTGTTTTTCAATTCTAACTTATTGGATCGTTTCTCTTTAACCTCAACATAAGCTGCTCTTTCTGATTTTAAATTAGGGGTTGTGTCTGTGACTGTGACGGCGTTTGCGCTTCAATGTTTCTTTTTTTTTTCTTTGTTAACAGATGTATATATTTGCCGTTCTCTATTTTACCTTTTACGTTCATCGCTTCTCTTCCCATGTAAAGATGTCATTATTGTATCAAATATATAAGAAAAAGAATTATATCTAGGGCGGGATTCGCATGACTATTAAGACAATGATGGCTTTGACTTCCGCGTAGCTTTTTCTTTATAAACGAGCAGATAATGCGTCTCACAAAAGTTTAACAAGGCTGCTACATTCTGTAACACTGTTGCCCATCGCTTGTTCACGCATTTGATAGCATGCGGTCTCTTTTTTGGATTGTACGCTCGGCGCTTACTTGTTGAGGAAATTGTTCTGCTAAAGTTAAACTGCAACACTCTAGTTTACCGTCCTCCTTTTATTTTTCTCTCTCTCTCGCATGCTTCACTTTTGCAGCATTTGTTACCCTTATTATAGAAGCAGTGCCACCACAAAAGTGTGGTTCACGAGTGTCCATAAAATAATTTTATAGAACACTGGAATGCAGGGTAAAAAACAAAAAATCATACATACTAAATAAAAGAACACTCTGTTTCGCCTATCACATATCCAAATATACGATTACTTCTCCCATAGAAAGCTACATTTTAATAATAAAAAAGACCAACAGTACGCATTTGGACGGCTTCCTGAAATATACACGAAATGAGTGACGATCTCTTTGACATCTTCAATGAGGACTTAGCTCCTGCCAGCGTCATTGCAAATACCAGTGAAGTGTCTCCGCTTCAAATTGACGAAGCAAATGCGGCGCCACAACGCAACTTAAGCGAAACTGTCGCTTCAGCAATTACGCCAGCTGACAAAGCGTCTGGTGACTACGTGGAGCTACTCGACGACCCTGATCATAATGCTTTCCCCACGTCAAGCACATTAAATGACTCTTCCCTTGGCGAGTCCGCGACGCCATCTCCCGCTTCCAATCTGAGTTCAGCGCCACCACCAATTCACTCCTACCAACAGCCCCCTTCGCAGTTATCTCAACGAGTTGCTGAACCAGTGACAACCGCCATCGCTCCTCCCTTGCCGTTACCCTTCGATATGATGGCAAATGCCGTGCCTTCCGCTACAACAGGTAACAGTGGTGCTGTGATGATCATTCGATCCTCACCCGCCACCGCCGCCACCACAAACGGCAACACGGCAGGAGATAAAAATTCCAAAACTGTTTCATCTCCGCCGCCGGCAGCCGCGGTGTTCACTGAAGCCCACAGCCGTATTCGCGTACGCAGGGCCACCGTGGCGCTCGAGCAGTTGACGGTGCGTCTTGCGGAGTTTCCGTACGCGCCTTTCTCTCTCTTCCGGCAGACTGCGTGCCGCAATGGCGGACAGACGCCTGTGCCGCTGACGTGTGTTGGTGTGGTGACGCGCAAGTCGGATCCGAAGCAGAGCAGCACGCAAACCCGTGCCTCCCGCTACGCCGTCCTGACGCTCTGGAGCATGGAGAGCATCTCTCCATCACCAGATACGGAGATCAGCTTCTTGCTCTGCGGAGACGCCTTCGACTTGCTATACAGCCAGCTGGTTCGGGGCTCTGTAGTGGCCCTCAGCAACGTCGCCATGTGCCCGCGGAAAGGAGGCGGAAGCACTAGTAACAGCAGCAGTACGAGCAGCACGAGTGGTGCTGCGGCGAGCGGCGACGTGCTGCTGCGTGTGTCCGATCACACGGCAGTGCGCCAGCTTGGGTTTGCGGCTGACCTTGGCACATGCTCCTCCGTGTCCCAAAAATCGAACGAGCGCTGCCACGTGGTGGTGAACACGTTGTACTCGCAGCACTGCAGCTATCACGTGGGGGATCTGCGCAAGGTGGCTCGAGGCACCCACAGCAGCAACAGCAGCAGCGGTTTAACTGCCCATCACGCTTCTGCCTCGGCCACCCCTCTTATGAAGGGGGGAGCGCTGACAAGTCACATGACCCTGACGCCAGCCGCAGCAGCCCGTCGCGGCCACACACTCCTGCCTGGCACCGCCTCCGCCTCAACGCAGCGCGGCGTCAACGCAGGAGGACCCTCGTCAGTGCTGTCGTCGCGACCGCCGCAGCCGGCATCGTCTGCGGTGCCCAACGCTCGTCTGGCGGCCTCCCAGCAGCTGCTGCGGCAACCGGCCTTCTTCGCCGTACGCGGCGCGACCGGTCTGCCGGTGGAGGACGCGGCGCTGCGACGTGGGGTGAATTCGGCGGGCAGCGGCGTGTACGGCGGGGTGCAGAGCGGGGCGCCGCTGCCGCTGAAGCAGCAGGTTGGCCTCCGCCCGGCTGCAAAGTACCCGACGGCGCAGGAGCTGGGCGTGACGTCGCGCGGTCGGGAGGTGCTGGAGGCTGCGCGGCAGCAGGCGGTGCTGAGTGAGGAGGAAAAGCTGCTACGACGCTCACTGAAGCCCTCGACACAGAAAGTGTCCGCCTCAACGACAGCAGTAACAAGCGCGGCACCTTCAAGAGGTGAAGTCGGCAATCCAAGGGTGTCGTTGACGTCTGCTGCTCGAGTGCGCGAGCGCGCTTTAGAAAAGCAACCGCCAAACCCCGCTGTTGACTCCGCCGTGACAGCGGCGAAGCGAGCTCGCACTGAACTTGCAACCTCGTCCGCCGCTTCCATGGAGAGAACAAAAAACGTCTCACCCACTGAAGCTACGGCGGTGCCGCCACGGCCCAGGCCGCCGCCCACCTCAACTACTCCAGATGCGCAGCGCATCGAGGCTTTACGAGCGCAGTTCCAGCCGCTGCACCGCACCACGCCTGCGGCCTTCGCCCCGCTCAGCGGTCAGGCCGGCGTGCACTCTGTCATCGCCTCTGCCGTGCAGAAAGATTATCGACACAGCGTGGTGCTCTCCGGTGCTGGCGGCGACGCGAAGACGGCTCTGCTGCGCGCTGCGGCGGTGGCGGCGAAGGAGGTGACCAAAGCGAAGCCATCCAGCTCGCACACCGCTAGCGGCGACAGTAGGGAAAACACAAACGCTGTCGGCGAAGCTGTGCAATCGACAGGTGCGCCAGTATCTGCTCCAGCTTCACAACGCGGTGAAACGGGGGAGGCGCCGCTGCCGCTGACGCTGCTTGGGACTGTGGCGAGCGAGATGCAGAGCGCACATGACCACCTTCGCGGCGAGGCCAACCGCCAGCGCCTTCTCTCCTTTGTGGACAAGCAGATCACGAAGGAGAAGGCGCTGGAGGCGCTGGAGGCGGTCACGCAGCAGGAGATCAAGGCGTACTACTGCTACGGCTGCCGGCGCTGGTACGCGAAACCCCCGACCTCGTGCGTGGAGCAGCACCACCGGACGGAGTTGAAAGCAGCGCTGAAGAAGTACATCAAGTGCGAGCACTGCAGCTACAAGACTTTTGTGATTGGTGGCGAGGATGCGAAGGGGTGGAAGGTGTTTCCGCGCTGCCCGCGGTGCCACGAAGCGAGTTTCTGGGTGCGCGGCGATGCCGCACCACAGGTCGCCGGACCCGTTGAGGAACCGGCGCCAGATTAACAAGGTTTTCTCTCTTGCCTTGACTTAAAAGTTCACATCTGCGTAATGCAGCACAAAAATAAGGAGGACATTGTTAGGAGTAATGCAAGAACTGCACAACATGTTCTTGCTATATTAGATTACTGTTACTGCAGTCGTCAAGCTCTTGCGAACTTTCAAACTAGTGACGAATTTTGTGAAAAAGAGGATCGGGCATGCTGCTCTCTTGCGCAACACTAATCAGGTTTAGTTTCCAACGCACGAATTTAAGAACTTCGTTTTTTTTTGTTTCGAATCTCAAATTTCATTTTCGTTTTGTGGCCACGTGCTTCTCGTTGTTTTCAAAACCTGTCGTCACTCAGATAGCATCACATCTGTGAAGTTCATTGCTTTGTTGAAGTCAAGTCACCCACCTCAATTGATAGTCTGTTGTCTTTTTTGCTTAATTGAACAATTTTGAAGATTAAGAAATACAGCCACACACACAGACTCATCCTTTATCTGTAGCTATCATGACCGCTGCAAACACGAAGGCTGTGGCTCCTGCCGCCGCACCGCGCCGCTCCACCGCGCCTGCCGTGTCCGGCCCGCACGGCGCCGTGCTCGATCGCATCAACACGATGATCGCCTCCGGTGACTTTGATATCCTCTTTCACGCCCTCAAGGGTTTCCGCAACGGTGTCGTTTACGGCACCCGCGTCCGCGCCCCTCACGCTCTCGTGCTGAACCTTGTCTGGAGCAAGTCGCCTTACAGCTCGATGCCCGCGAAGATCTTCAAGGTGACCAAGACCCACGCGTTGGGCCTGGGCTACAGCGCGGCGCTCTACGCCGTGGTCCGCGGCGTGCTGCGGTGGATGCAAGGCACCACGCACATGTGGCACAACGCCCTCGCCGGCTTTCTGATCGGCGCGTGCTTTTGGGGAGATGCGAACAACGGTGTGCACATTCAGATGATGATGTACATCCTTGCCCGCCTCATCTGCGGTCTTTTCCACCTCATTACGAACAAGCTGGCTGTCCCGGTGCCGTCGTACGCGTACCGCATGTACATGGGCGGCCTGTGGAGCCTGGTGATCCTCTTCCTTGTGTACTCGCCCGACAAGCTGCAGTCGTCGATGACGCAGTCGCTGCAGTACATCTTCCAGGAGAGCAACAAGTTCTCGAGCTGGTACGACGTGTTTGTGGTGAACTCCGCTGATACCCTTTAGAAACGAAGTAATAGCGTGTTAAAAAAGGACAGACGCACCGATCCGCTTCTACTATTGTTGTCTTGTTGTTATTATCCGCTGTAGCGATCTTTTCAAAGCGTTGTAATAAAAAAAGGCAGGTGTGTGATTTGCTGTGCCAAGTGTACAGCAATCTGAATAGAGCCACAGGCCTGCTTTTATCCTCCGTAGGCTTTCTTTCAAACTTTTTTTGTTTCAGGATTTTGGTTGCTACCTTCTTTTCTAATTGACTTCCCCCGCCTTATTTGATGAGCAGTAGGTGTGTGCCTCTGCTTGCTCTTCCCCTCTCCCTCCGTTTTATCTGTTTTGGCACCACTTAGAGAACTTAAGTATTTTTCCGATTAAATTCCTTTCTTTTTTTCCTTTTTGTCAGGACAAGATAAAGTGTTGTAACTAGTTTTTGTGTTCAGACAAGTCGATTAAGTATCCCGTGCACGTCTAATTCTGTCACGCTGCCAAAGTGCACCTAAAGCGTTCCATGATATAACGCACTAAGCGGCACATGTGTGCATCAAAGAAAAAAAAACGACTTAATTAAAAAAAAAAGACGGATAAACTTAGGTCAGCTTGCGTCATTGCTTAGCCGCAGCAGTGAAAATGGTGGATTAGAGTAATCGTTGCGCATACTTGCAGATGAACACGATCGTAAAAGGAAACTTTTTAATTGGCTGCATGACAACAACGGGGCTTGTAAACGTGGTGAATGCTCAGGTAATCTTTTTTCCCGATCTCTTTTTTTTAGAGATGTTTTTTTGACGCTCTTTTGCCTAGCATGCTGATCCTGATCTTTTGTTTCACTTCTTTACTTTTTTATCCTCAACTTCTTTGAATGTTCTTCTCACCAGCTCTCCCTTTTTTTTTCTGAACTCTTGTTTTCATCTTCTACATAGTTTTTTTTTTCTGTGCTGTAAGTTGTATTACACTTGTTATCATTGTACTTCTCTCTTCTCGTACTCTTCTTTTTTTTTTCTTTGAACCCAATGTCCTACGCACAGATCCAGCGCCTGCAGCGGGTTGCGCAGCAGGAGCCGACGCACGAAAACTTCGACGAGCTGGTCAACGAGGAGCTGAGCTTCCTTGACAACCAAATTCAGATCCGTGACGAGGCTACGCAGCGCGCCGCCGCGGCGGAGGCGGAGCTTGAGGAGTTGCGCCGTGAAATTGCCGAGCTGCAGGGCCATGCCTCCTCGCAGAGCAGCGCGACGGGTGGGGCGGTCGCGATGGACAGGGCCACCTACCGCGAGAAGTGGACCGGGCTGCTGAAAGAGTTCGGCATGCGCAAAGAGATTCTTTCCTTTCTGCTCTCCTACTCCGCGGAGGACTTCAAGCTGGCGGAGCTGAGCACGGTGTCGCGCTGGCTGGACACGTGGACTACGTTCTTCGCCGGTGCCGAGAACGCGGTGCGTGAGCTAAAGCGGGTGGAGCGGGCCAGCGGGGCAGAGAGTGGACTGCCGCCGACGAAGGATCTCTACGAGGTGCTGGACGAGGTGTGCCGGCTGCAGCTGCAGGCTCGCACGCTGGTCGGCCGCGAGCGCTACCGCCGCAGCGCCTCGAGCGATGAGTCGGTGGAGGACTTCATGGACAGCCAGCAGCAGCTGAAGGACTGGTGCCACAAGCAGCGCGAGACGCTGTCGGAGCTGTCAACGCTGGATGACTTGGTCGAGTTCAGCAACTCCTTCTACACGAACGTGCCGGTGATGGACAGCAACTTCCTCGTGCTGATGGAGCAGAGCGAGTCGCTGATGGGCAACACGCGCGTGCAGGATGCCCTGCAGGAGGTGAACAAGGAGTGGGTGATGCTGACGCTTGAGACGTACGACAAGCTGCAGAGCGCCGCCGCCGACGTGCACAGCGCCAGCCTGCTGGAGCAGCAGTGTGCGCAGTGGGGCCGGAGTGCCTCTACCCCGCTGCGTGAGTTTCTGCTCTACGCCCACGGGGTGCTAAAGCGCCACCCCGATGCGGCGGACGCGAAGAAGTTGGCGACGGTGTGCGAGCGGCTGTTGAAGGAGCACGACGCGCATGACATCGTGTGCACCCACCTCGCGGACTTCACGGTGCGTGAGGAGTGCGTGAAGCCGCACGGGGAGTCGATCAAAACCGAGCTGCAGTCCTCGCTGACGACGACGGTGCTGACCTTCCCGCACTACGACGCGTACGGCGGTCGCACCGAGTACAAGAACCGCATCGATGAGCTGCAGGAGTGGATCGACGTCAAGTCGCAGAAGGGGACGTACATCAAGCTGCTGGAGCGCCTGGAGACGACCAAGGCGATGATCGAGGAGCACGCAGACGTCCTTTTCCCTGACGACACCACAGCGTCATAGGAGGCGGAGATATGAACTCACAAATAGTTTGCTTTGCAAAGAGGCAATTATATTTTGCATAGCTCTTAAAAGTTCAAGGTCTTTCCTCCTTCGAGTGTTGAAGATGTATTGGTAGTGCAGCAAGCAGAGTGTTCTCTTTTTTGACGCTAAGAGCGAGTCCACGAATCATTTTTTGAATCGCTTAATTTTTTCTTTAGATCTTTCTTTTTTTGGTCAGGCTTTTTTTTAGTTAGCTCTTCTGCCTGTCTTCTTTTCTATCATTGACGTTTTTGTAGATGAAGATGTCGCCAAAGAAGAAAAAAGCTAGTGGTTAACTCTTTATTTCTTGAAAGATCTGAGGTACAATGGAAGACGAACAAGATTGGTTCAGGATCCTTTCGTGATATTTGTAATTTTGCAATTAAGCTGCTAAAAGCTGTCTATTTTGGTGAGTAAAAAGGCTGGCCAGCCTTCTTTTACGCCAATGTTGCGAAATAAAGAGGAGAACAGATCTCAAGAAAGCAGGAGTATAAATTTTCGAAGCTAAATAACTGCAAAGCTCAATTCATTAGTTTTCATTGGTTTTGTTTTCTGACCACACTTTCACCTCCCTTCGTTTTTTCTTGAGTACAGGTGCTGCTTTACACGAAACTTATACACAGGCAGCAAAAAGCCAGTTACAAACACATTTGCCTTTGTGTCACCGTCTCTTCAAGGCTGATCTGCCTTTTCTTCTTACCACATTACTCGCCATACATACACAGACTGTAGGTCTTAGACATTTTCTCTACAAACAAAATAACAAGTAATCATTTTTTCCTTTGCCCTTGTTTGTGAGCCATGGAGTCTGTAGAGGCAATTGAGGTTTTCTCGGACAGCAGCGCGCGCTACCGCTACCGGGTGCCCGTCAGCGTCATTCGCGAGCTTCAGTACGAGGGCTCGCGTTACAGCGCCGAGTTCGACGTGGGGGGATGGCTGTGGCGCTTCCACATTCAGGAGCGCGCTGCAGACGGGCAGCGCTTCTTAGCACTGCACCTCCAGAGCTGCACCCCGGGCGCGATTGACGTGCACTTCAAGCTTACTGCGGTCTGCATCCGCGACCCGCTGCAGTCGCGCAGCAAAACGTTTAATTGCACCTTCAAGAAAGCAGGCAGTGCCTGGGGTCTGCACCAGTTCATCACGATGGATCAGCTTTTGCAGCCTGAAGGCGGCTTCGTGTACACGGTGCAGGAGACCGGCACGCGGTGTGTGGACTTTGAGGTGACGCTGCAGGTCAACGACGGACGGGAGAATCAGCGGACGCCGCCGGTGCGGAGCGCAACGCGGTCCATGACACCCACCCGCGGCTTCAGTCCAGGGATGCACAACAACAATGCTAATGGTGGCGGTGGCCGACCGTCACCGAGCCGCGGCCCAAGTGTGCGACCCAACAACATGATGATGGGCAACCAGAATACTAACATGAGCGTGAACAACAATAACAACAACAACGACGGGGGAATGGGGGTGGACCGCATTGCCTACCCGCCGGGCCGCGGTGGGCCTGGTGCGCTGGTGCCCATGGAGAGCAGCATGGATCGGCAGCCGTCGCAGCAGCAAGGGCATCGCGGTGGCAGCGTTGCGGTGGGTCCGCGTCGAGGGTTCTACAACGACCCAAACAACAACAACAACAACATGAATAGCAACGGTCAGCTGGTGGCGATGGACAACGCCTCGAACGTCAGCGGCTCGCCAGGTCGGCCGAGCAGTACGGGCCCCATGAGTGTCAACAACAACAACTACATCCGTGCCCCGCTCACGTACCCCTTTGAGCACCTGGAGAGTCTGTGTGACATGAGCTTTGATGTGCAGGGGGTGCGCGTGAAGGCGCATCGGTGCGTGATTGGAGCTCGCATGCAGCCCCTGCTGCCGGAGCAGATGCTGCCCCTGCAGGTTGGCTGCATCGTCGCCATCGCGGTGCCCCTCGACGTTTTCACGACCTTCCTGCGCTACGTGTACACGGAGGAGTACCCGGAGGCGGGCGTGCTGCCGCCGGAGTCGTTGCTGGATCTCTACCTGCTGGCGGCGGCCTGCGAGTTCTACGACCTCAGCGCGGTGTGCATCCGCTACGTGCGACCGCTGCTGACGACGGAGAACATCCTGCCCATCGTGCTGACCCGCTACAACGCCGCGGATGAAGTGCTCACCTCCCTCTACCTGCACGTGCTGCTGGACAACTACGATGTGCTGATCCAGGACCGCCAGTTTGAGGAGATTCCCGGGCACCTCTTCCGCCGCCTGTCGCTCATCCTGTACCGCAAGGAGACGGTGCCGAATGCGCCGATCCCGCCGATGAAGAACACGCTGGGCAAGCAACTTGCCTGGTTGGCGGAGTCCGGTGAGTACAGCGACTACGATTGGGTGGTTGGGCCGCAGCAGTACACCGTGCACGCCCACCGCTACATCCTCGCCTGCCGCTGCGTGCTCTTCTCTCAAGCCCTCAACCCGCGCAGTCCGGCCCCCCTGCCTTCTTTCACCACCACCGAGTTCGACTTCTCGCTGCGCAGCTGGCAGAAGTTGCTGCTGGGGATGTACCGCCGCCACCTCGACACCGCCCGCGACTTCTCGGCGGAGGACATTGCAATCATCTTCAAGATGCAGCACGTTCTCGTGATGGACGGTCAGCTGAAGCGCGAAGCGGATGAGGCGTTTAACAACAGCAACGCACTGCGTCTCCTCATCTACGCCGTGAAGCATCAGATTCCAGAGCTGCACGAGCGGGCGATCAACTACGTGGCGAGCAACTTCCACTCCATGATTCGCAACGACCCACAGGCGTGGGAGCTGATTAGCGAGCTGCCGCAGACAGCCGTGGTCTCACTCTTCCGCACCGTCACGGAGCATCAACAGTAGAGAGCAGCAGCAGCAGCAGCAGCAAATTAAGTGTCGATTCTTTTTTCTTTTTCCTCTTTATTGTTTCCAACTTGATTTTAGAGTTTGTTAGACTACTTTTTCTGTACATTTACATTACGGCTCTTCGTTGAAGGTCGTATTTCTATGTCTTGCTTGATCAGCGAGTTATCCACGCTTTTTTATTTTTCATGTTCTGCCAGTCGTGTTGTTGTGGCGTGCACGTTTGCGAGGGCAAGTCTGCCGGGCATGGATTTCAGGATGCTTTGTTTTTAATTCACTTTCCTCCTTGAAGCTCACAATTTTGGAGATCTCATCAGTTCTTTTTGTCGTGAGGTCAAGAAATAACGACACGGTGCAGATGTGCTTTTTAGCCATTTTTTTTTTTAGAGCCAGCGTATTTTCATTTGCTCGCTTGAATTTAGATACCTTTTCCGTGTGCAAGCCCATTGCGCTGTTTTTTTTTTCTTTTGAGTTTTCCTTCTTGCATGAATATTTGTTGAGCAAAGCAAGATGTGCGGCGTTGACCCGTGTCGCCGAATAGATACAGAGTTGCATCCTTTCGTTGTATTTTTACATTTACCCTAAAAATAAAAAAAAACAGCTAAAATTGTGCTTGAAAAAGCGAAAAGATAATGATTGCTATACTAATTTTGTATTGAAGGGCGCTTTATTAGCAAACTGTTTTGGTCGATGCGCGTCCGTCACTTTCCAGTGTTTTTGCTTGGAAGAATAACACACACTGTAAATGATATCGTAGCGCACCTGCGCCAATGATTAAGACTCACCAGAAGAAAAGAAAATTTAAGAAATAGTAAACGCAATTTGCAACGAGGCCTGCTAAAAGGCATTGCTTTCGCCTTACACAGAAGATTCTTCTCACCACTTGACAACGCTCCGCTTTTGCCTTTTGCCTCGAGCTTTTTCTCATTTGCACTAAAGATTGTATTCAGTTTTTCAGGTTATTGTCAACATTCTCTTCACCTGCTACTGTCTCACCGACAAGCAGACACAAAGTTGCGGTTTTAATTATCACAAACTTCTTTTTTGCCAGCCGTTCTTACCAATCATTACGCATTGATTATTACAATTACTAGTCTTTTTCTGCCAAAGTTACTTTTTGTATTTTCATTGTTGCTCTCATTGTATTATTTGCTTTGTTTCATCTGCTTTTCTGACTTCGTGGGTCGAGAAAGGGTTTTTCTTTTTCCCCCAGCTCGGCGTTTTTTTTTTTAAAAGTTGCAATCAATTTGCGTTGCCCACAGGCAGTCGCACTTCCATCCTCACTCAAAAGCTAAACAATGAGCGCGGGAGACAGCAGAGCACCGCTGCGCGAGGTGCGCGTCAGCGAACAGGTGATCCAGAGCTGCCTCCGACACGCCTTCACAACGGAGAAGGAGGAGGTCATGGGCATGTTGTTGGGCCGCCTCGAAACGCGCTCCTTCCCGTCGCTTCCCAGTACCATCAGTAACGTCAATCCGGGCGGTGCCAGCGCTTCGTCAAGCGGCACGGCGGGAAAAGTTGTTGCAGACATAAGCGCAAAGGGACAGTCGTCTCTCGCCCCCTCGTCCTCCCCACCACCACCGGGCTACGTGGAGGGCAAGGTCGCCTTTATTTGGGCCACCCACGTCAGCGAGCGCAGTGTGCAGTGCAGCGACCGAGTTGAGATGTCGCCAGAGTCACTCGCCTCCGCCGCAGAGACGGCCGAGCGAGTCACCCGCGCGACGGGGGTGGAGACGACTGTGCTGGGGTGGTACCACTCTCATCCTAAAATTCCCGTGGTGCCCTCCGCGGTGGACCTGCGCACGCAGCGGGAGCACCAGCAGCACTTCGAGAGCGGCTGGGTGGGTCTTATCGTGAGTGTCTTCAACGCGGAGGAGGGCATCCACCGCGGTCACTGCGCCCTTCACGGCTTTCAGGCCGGTCCGTGCAATGAGCATCTCCCCGTGCCCGTCCACGTCGTGTCGCAGGCGGAGTTTTTTGCCTCCTCTGCACCACTGCAGGCGCTGCCCGACAGCACGCCAGACCTGCTCCGCGTGCTGCAGCGTGAAATCCTCAATGGTGTGCGTGCGGTGCAGGAGAAGACAAACGGCAACGCGGCGGCGACGCGGGCGGCACGGGGTCTGGCCGACGTGCAGCTCTACGAAGTTCAGGGGCTTGTGGCGGACCCGACGCGGAAAGAACTGGAACTGTGCTCGCTGCCAATGCTACGCGCAGAGGTAGCACGGCTAGAGAAGTTGTTGTTGGATTCAGCACGCGAGCTTTGAAGAACAAACTGCTGTTTTTTTTTCCACTTTTCATTATTCGCAACAAGTGTTTGTCTGGATTGCTCTCAGCCGCTACATACACGCAAAATGAAAAATTACAGAAAGTGTTCTTTCCTTTAGTAGTTCTGTATCACAACACGTATCTTAACGCACGCTACTTCAAGTTTCAAAACACTATGTTTGTGTTTTTGCTGCTGCGTAGCTGTAGGCAGAAGCATCTGACCGCTTTCGAGACAGCCTCTTGAAGTGATGCTAGTAACTTTTGATTTACTTCTCAATTTGATATTTTTTCTTTCTTTTTTTACCCTTACTTTCCTATTTTTCCTTTAGCGGATAAGCAGAAGAGCAAGAGTAGAAGCTATATAAACAAATTGAGCTACGCAAACCTTTTGATCTCTTTGCTTTCACAAGCCAACAAGAGATAGATGGTGACAGCTCCTCTTACGGAACACATCACTTTGCATTCTAGATTCGTAACATAGAATTGCTTTTTCACATTCACATAAAAAAAAAAATACATATCAAAATTAGATTGATCAATCACATAGACGCGCAAGCACTGCATTTTTCACTGGAACAAGGACCTGATCAACATACATAGAACGATTTGACTTGCTTTCTTTTCACGGCAGCCCTCGTTCTCGTCACACAGCATGTCCTCTCCATCAGCAGTACGAGATTCTCCCTCGCCATCGCGACGAGGCAACTCCCTTATCCATGCCTATGAAGCCCTTCTTGAGGCTAAGGCGATGCTCCGAGGAGAGCAAAGTCCTTTCCCGACGACACGAGACACTGACATCAGCCCACCAGGTCCGAGCCCGTCACCTCCTCAGGCTAGCAGCAGTCTTGACTTTGCACGTAGCAGTGCTACTACGGTGGGTGCGACGGCGAGGAGAAGCATGGTGGCACAGCACGATTACAGAGTTAAAGGCATGGGCAGTATCAGCAGCAGTGGCGGCAGCACGGCCAATGACACCGCGCAAAGTCGAAGCCTGGATAGCGCAAACAGAAATGACGGGGCAGCTGCGCCATCGGCAATACCTGACCGCAGCGCGGCACATCCAATTAATGACGGGGCTCAACGCACAAACTCTGAGGTACCACATAAATTGTGGAGAAGAGGTTCGTCGTCCTCGCCTGAAGCGCAACCACCAGAGCCGGCAGCGGCATCACCATCCTACCGCAAGGTGCGCGAGAGCGAAGGCGAGGCGTCAGGGCAAGAGACGCACGTGCGCTTCAGCGTACCACCGCAGACTTCCTCTACTGTAAAACCGTCTTTCTCTCCTTCGCCGGTGCCGCCTGCGCCGCCAGCCTCACACGCCTCCAGTGCGACCACGCGGTACGTCTCCGAGGTCGACGTGCGCACCGTGGAGCTGCTACAGTGCCTCTCGTATGATGAGGTGCAGCGCATCCGCGCCAGCCTGTCTCGCAGTGATGGATTGCTGTTCTGTGAGGATGATGACGATGTACCTTACGTTTTATCTGCAGCTTCACCACTTGTAGCTGCTACGAAAGAAACACCGCAGAGAGGGGCTGACAATTTAGCCGGCCACGAACGGTTTGAGGGAAATAGTTGGAGAGGGCCGTCGCCGGCTTTCACGTGGGATGCTGCGGCGCCAGTGCTGCTAGACGTGGAGGCGCAGTTGCGCTACGCAGATGAATTCTACGCGCAGTTTATTGGCGACGAGCTCGAGAGCAGCGAGGTGGCGGGTGCTTGCAGCACACACGTTAGCGGTGACGTTGATGCTGCTGCTGCTGCTGCCATCACGACAACCCCGTCAATACAATCAAAGCCGCCTCGTGACGGCAAACCAAATGATAAAAGTGCCTACAATGTTTCCGATGCAGCGCAGCAGCAACAGCAGCAGTCTTGGACGGCGCTACACAGCGACGATGACGAGCTCACTCTCTCCCCGATCGCCAAGTCGTCATTGTCCGACTCTCCAGCGCAGCAAGCCCCGTACCCTTACCCTGGCGACGCGGACGACCTGTTCACCACCGCAGATGAGCCCAGTCACCACGACCACCACCGTCGCCATCAAGGATACCACAGCCAAGGTGCTCACGGCAATCCGTACAGGCCGCCACCCGCTGCCGGGCCCTCAATCCTTGTTTCTCCTCAGAAGCCACATCGCAGTCAATCGGCACAACGACCGCAGATCGTCTTGGCGGCCGACCCTGTAGAGCGACGCCGCACGCTCCCTTACGAGGCATCACAGAACACACCACCTGCACGACACGAACCACAACACAAGCAAAGAGATCCACAGCACGTGTACAATTCGGTGTGTTATAATTTGCCTTCATCTCATGCAGTGCCCGCAGAGCAATCGCCGAGCCCGTCGACAAGCCCCTCGCGAAAGGTTTGTTTGTCGTCTTCGCCAGTGTCTGCGGCGGCGTCGTGGACGTTGGCGGACTTTGAAGTGGGCCGACGCATTGGTTCTGGACACACCGGGCAAACGTTTTTGGTGCGGGAGAAACGGAGTAAAGTGACGGTTGCGCTCAAGTGTGTTGCAAAGGCTGTTCTTGATCAGTGGGAAGGCGAGGATGTGAACGGCACGAGTTGGACGAGAATGACAGTGACGAGGGATGATGCAGAGGGAAACACGGCTACGGAACCTGGGTCTGCCTTACGCCAGGTCATACGAGCCGCGCGGCTGCACATGTCTGCAGGGAGGCGGTGCCCTCACATCTCAAAACTCTACACGTTTTTCGAGGACGCCCATCACCTTTTTCTGACGATGGAGTACGCAGAGGACGGCGACCTGGCGAGCTACGCCGCGCAACAGCAGCAGAAGCGCCTACCGGAGGCCCAGGTGCGAAACTTTGTCGGTCAGCTCACGCGCGCGCTGGACCACCTGCACACGCATCAAATTGTTCACGGTGCGGTGACGCCGCGCCACGTTTTGTTGAAGGAGAAGTTCACGGTGGCGAAGCTAAGCGGCTTCTTGCACGCCACGCGCTCACGGGCGGCACGGGCAGCAAGTTGTCTGCTGAGACCTGAAGAGAAAGTCGACTACGCGGCGCCGGAGATGTTGTGCGGCCCTTCACGATGCACCAGCAAATCCGACCTTTGGGCGCTAGGGGTGCTGACCTACGAACTGCTGTGCGGCTACCTACCTTTCGAGCACGTCTGCACGACGCACGCGAAGCATCTGATCTGCACCGGCGTGGTTTACTACCCCAGGTGGATGAGCGCGAAGGCCAAGTCGTTCATCGGGTCGCTGCTGTGCGTCGACGAGGCGGGCAGGTGCAGCGCTGCAGAAGCGCTGGAGCACCCGTTTTTGCGTCCTCAAGGCGACGGTGGTGCCGCTCTGAGCAACGCGCAGCGTATTCCGAACAACAACGGCAACCAACCGATTCCATCTGACGTTGCTTCCAACGCCATGTCTTCTTCAAACGCAGTAGAGAAAAGGTCAAGCGGCCAAACAGTGGAGAAGTGTGCACTGTCTCCGTCGGCTGCTGAGTCGCAGCCCATCAGCCGCGACCTCGCCGCCGCCTTCTCGCAGGTAACGGAGGAGTCTCCGCTCACCCCCACTCCCGGCAAAAACGCTGTGACGCCTTTCGGCGGCTTCTCCACCACCTCCTTCGTTCCCTTGACCGGCCTCACCTCCCACGCAGAGTCATTGACGATGTCTTCTTCGTCCTCGCACAGCCGCCGCGGTAACGCCGGGGCCGGCGGCAGCGATGACCCTTCAAACGACGAGGAGGCGGACGGGAGCGCCAGCACATCCACCATGTCCACCGTGCCAACCACAGCAGCAACACTCCCTCACTCCACCTCCCGCGGCACGCACAACATTAACGCAGACCCCAGCAACTCTCCCTTCACCTTTCTGAACTTTGCGCTGCCCTCGCACTCGTGGCGCAGCAGCACGCAGCCCTACGGCAGCGGCGGGTCGGAGGCGAATTCAAAGAATCAGACGCACAACAATAACAACAGCAGCATAACCGGCGTCAGTAGGAGTGGCAGTACCTGTGTGCCCAGTTACGGGCAAGGGGGTCTGCCTTCCGTCGTGCTGACCTCACCGCCGTCTGTCGCCTCCCTCGTCATGGGCAATGGCGGTGGCGACGACGGCGCTGGTGGAGTGCGGCTGCAGCGACGCTCCAGCGCGACCAGCATGAAGTCCGCTGCCCTTAGCAGTCGACCCAGCCTCACCATGACCCTCAGCGACGTCTCTGCCAGCCTCCTCTCCACCACCTGCGCCCCCACCGGCGCCGCCGCCCCGCTGCTTGGCCCGGAGGGCCCAAGCAGCAGCAGCAAGAGCAGCAGCCACTATCAGCCTCGGCTCAGCAGCAGCAGCCACAATAACAATGCCAACAACAACAACAGCAGCAGCCATTCACACGTGGGGCATGAGGAGCAATGCGAAGGCGTTGCATCGCAGTCCCGGCCCATCACCTTTGCGGCGTCCTCTTCTTTCTTTCTGGCCGACCACGAGACGCGCGTGCCGTGCTCGGTGACCCTTAGCAGCCTCACCGCCGCTTCCCCACACCCGCCCTCTGAGTGGGCGTCCGCGCTGGAGGTGTCGGCGTCGTCGACGGCCTCGTCGCATCTCTCGCCTGCCGCCGCCGCTCCCAAAGTACACGTGACACAGCAAGACGCCGCGTTGTTGATCGACGCACGGGGAGCTGTAGTCGTGCAGGGTCCGACTGTGGACCCGAAGCTTGAGCGGGTCATCGTGCAACGGCCACGCTCGCTGCCTTCTCTCACGGCAACAGTGTCCGGCAGCACGGCGGCTACATCTCTGGGTGGCAACGCAAAAGTCAATAATGCGAAAACATCAAAAGGGAAGAAAAAGAAAAAGGCGACCAGTGGCCCTGAGTGTGCGGTGCGGCTTGATTTTGACAGCTTGAGTGACGATGGTTGGTAAGCCAAATTAAAAGAAACTTATGTCTTTTTTTCCCTTTTACCTTCTGCAGCATCATTTCAACGTTGATATCAGTCAAGCCAGAAAAGTATTTTGAGTCAATCAATACGATAATAAATTGAAAGCAGGTTAGCGCCAGACCGGTTGATAAAGTGGCATTACTCGTACAAGCGTTTCCGAATTCTTCCTTGTTAGTCAAAAATATGTTTAAAGGCTTTTTTTATCCCCTGGTTTTCAAGGCTAAACTTGTACCAGATGCACATGTGTGACTTCCATAAACAATGCTGCTCGTCAATACAAATTCCGACAACCTTCTCGCTTTCTCATCTTCACATGTTCTGTAAGCCACACTCTAGCCTACTTTACCGAATGTAAATTGTCGGAGCAAGTTGCTTTGTTCTTGTTCGTTTACTCATCTTTGTGTTGCTTTGCATTCTTTTCTGTGTCGTGTTCTTGTTATGCCGCTAGACCTCGTCGGCAAGCTGCACCGCACGGTGTACATCACGGACTGCCCGGAGGACTCGCAGGAGGATCTTATGCACATGCTGCTGCGCCGCTGCGGTGCCGTCGAGGCGTGGGACGCCGCGGATGGCCGCATGACCGTCGTGTTCCGCAGCATGAACAGCGTCAGCAACGCCCTCACCTTCCACGGCCTGTCCTTTGTTGACCTGACCAAGAAGATCTGCGTGTGGAAGGCGACGGACCCACCACCGGCAGAGGCGACCCAGCAGCTGGCCATTCAAGGTGGGGGCGGCAGCAGCAGCGGCGGCGGCGGCGATGGGGTGGCAGCGGGTGAAGGCGGTGGTGCAGCTGCGGATGCGCGGGACGACGAAGAAGAGGCGCGACGTCAGCTGCGCCGAGAGCGGCGCGCGGCACTGCAGCAGATGTTGCGGACCGAGGCAAAGGAGTACGACACCTCTTCGCCGGAGGGTCGACAGCGCAAGTTAAGGGAGCTGTGCCGTCGCCAACTCAAAGCGTTGTGCACGCTAACGGCCGCCGCCTTGGCCGATGCAACGGCGGAGCTGGAGGAGAAGCGAAGCAACTTGGATCGCATTCGCGATTTGATTCACATGCAAGAGGCAGCTGCAGGCGGCAAGGACGAGCCGCCTCGCTCGAAGGCTCGAGTGGAAAACTAACGCGCGTGGGCTGATTCCTTGGTATAGTTACGTTTGATTGAGACTGGTCCGTTGGTTTCTGTGCTATGTCGCTTTTATTGTTTTGTAAGGTTTGCAGTTTCTTGCACGCAGCCAAGTAAAGCGAACAATATTAATTGCAGAGATTATTACAAACCTAACAAAAGGCACGCCGTGCTCTTCGTTCTTATTTTACTCTCTCCTGTTTTCTCTACAGGAAACACATCACAAACTGTCATGTTTACGCGCTAGGTTGTCTTCAACTTGAATGACAGCGAGACAAGACGTGGGACTCTCTCTTTTGACTTTCTTAAGCCTTTTTCCTCAGCACTTCTTCTCTCGTCTCTTGTCCTTTCCTTCTTTTGATATGCTTATAAACACTTTTCCACGTTGCTTTGAAGTCAAACTATCAAGTTTCTCGAAGCAGCAAACGTGTGTTGCGCTCACATTGTAAGGAGAGAATCGACATGCTGCGTCACCGTGTTGTCGTGCTGCGCGTTCTGGCAGTACGGTCTGTCACTCAACGTGGCACTGATGGACCGGCAAACACGTCGCCGCAAGGAAAAACGTCCAGCTCTTCGCGAGCAGCCACAGATAGTGATGATGGCGTCACGGGCGCCACAACAAATCACGAGCAGCCTGCCTTTCCTAATGTAGTGCGGCAGCACAACCCACAAGACGCCGCCATCGCTGCGCATCACAGCCCGGTGCAGGGCAGCGCATCCCGCAAGATGTACAGCAAGGAAGGCTACAACTTTATGGAGCACCTTCGCACATCCGGCGCGGGTGCCGCCTTGGGCCGCGTGCGGTGGACCCTCAGTGTGTATGTCGTGATAGGTGTGGTCATTGTACTCTACGCGGTGTACTACCTCACCACGTACACCTACGTCCTGACGACAAACCCGGCGCCGTACCGCAACTCTCTCTTCCAGCACTTCCCCTGCGACCTGGCCATTGTGGAGAACAAGTTCACGGGGAAGCGGCACGTCGTGGAGGTGACCCCTGCGATTTCGCCGTTGTTGCGCGACGGCGCAGCGGAAGGAGATGCCATGGCGGCGATGGACGGTCCAGATGCCTCGGGGCACGCAAGCAGTGAGGCGGCAACCTCGCTTGACGGAGACGAAAATGTAAAAAACAATCGCGCGGAGACTCTTACATCGACGCACTTTGTTCGACCGGCACCCGCCATCGTGGAGCGCCAGCTGCACGTGAATGCGCTGCTGCATCGCGTGTACCTTTACTTGCAGAAGTCGCACTCGCTGGTGCTGGTTGACGCGCAGGCGGAGCTCAACCCACAACGCTTCATGAACCGCGCCAATAGCGTGGGGCGGGAGGCACGTGCGCCGGTGGGCTTTCTGCGAGCGGATCAGCTGCTGCCTGATCCAAATGATCGCACCGATACAAAACAACAAAGTGAAAGCAAAAAGGGAAACGAGAAGCACTCGTGGTGGCAGTGGGCAACTGACAAGGCAAGCACAAGCAGGGACCAGAACACCGCTGAATCTCCTGTTTCCAATTTCACAAACGCCACGCGCGGTGCAGCCAAGCCGCCGAAACAGATTTACATCGAAAGTGAGGTGCGTCTGCGGGATGCCATGAACGGGTACCAGAAGGGCCACCTCTACACCTATGAGCAGACGATGACACACATCGTGCAGGAGAAACTGACACAACGCTTTTACAACTATGTACTGGAGCGAGGCATGTCGGAGCACAGAGGGCTGCGCAAGCTTTTTGCGGAGGAGATGATCCGCAATGGTCTCATCAACGGCGCTGGAGTCACGGTGGCGCAGCTGGTGCCGGACGTTCATCAGTTTGCAGACGAGGTCTTCGACGACTTGAAGGCACAGTTCGGTGACGATGTAATTGTGTATCAGTACAGCGTTCAGTTGCATTAGTACGTTGGGAAGCAGCGTAGTAGATCACAAGCCGTCACGCTAGGTGAATATGCTTCAATTTCTACCCTTTTCTATGATTTGCGCACACACAGATTGTATTCTGTGTTTTTGGTGTGCCGTGTTGTATTCACATTGAAGGTTAACAAAAACTAACAAGCATTCTTTTTCTGATAGTGAAACAAAAGAAAAGCCGGTGCAATGGTTTTCAAAATGCTCTCCGTTTAATTTTAAAAAGAGCATTTCTGTGTCCTCTTGTGGGAACTGTGAAGTGCGATCGTAAGTGCATCTTTAGAAAGACAGATATAATAGACAGTTAATCTTGTCTCTTCTTTTCTTTGGCTTTTTTAGGTGCCAGGAACTATCTTTATTTCTGTTAATTGTATTTCTTCCTTCTTCGCCTCAATTTAATGTCTTGCCTATACGCTTTTGATCTCTTCTTCTCGGTGACGCTCAGAGTGCATACTGAGCAACACACAGCTGAAAGTCGAGAGAGAGTTTCTGTGCCCGAAACAAAAGTGCTGAATCTTTTCTTTTTCTCGGAGCGTCTTTGCACCATTCAATTTTGTCCGAAAACAATTTAGTGTTAATATAATTTATTTATATTCTCTCCTAGAAGGTCGCTTAAAGTGCGTGCGTGCGCAACCATGTTCAACACGGCCTTCTTAGCGGTGTCAAAGAAACACCTGCGCTTAAAGTGCAGCAGCTGCGCACGCCTTCTCCCCTCCGAACACTTTCCTCACAAGGGCGGTCCACTGAACACGCTCGTCTGCGTGGACTGCAAGACGATGTGCTACGGTTGCGGATTGCGTCAACCACGCAGCAACTTTTCCGACCCCGAGTCCAACATGTGCGATCGCTGTATGGCAAAGCAGCAGGTGGCGAAGGAGAACGTGTACTTTCGCTTTCCGGTGCTGAAGTACCGCTCCTGCCCCTTTAGCGTGGACGAAACACGCGAGGAGCTGCGGAAGGAGGAACAGGCGAAATCAGCGGAGACGACATCGCGAGGGGCGGTCAAAAACTGGAACTACGCCCTCGGCCAGCCGCGCTACTGACAGCTTAGAAAAGAAAAAAAGACAAGTTCTACAAAGTAGCTTCTCAATTCTTTTTATTTCCTCTTGTTCAGTCTTTTCAAGGTGTGTTTGCTGCTGGATTTTTGTCACAGGGTTTTACTTCAGTTTCGATTTGTTGTCACACATTAACACTGCTGATGTTAAATTAAATGAATTGCAGTTAAAAGTCAGGAATTGTTTGACACACCCACAGCTGCCTTTGTTCTTTTTATTTTGTTCAGCTCGAGATGCAGCTGACTCTGCACCTGCGCAACACCGAACACATCAACTAAAAAGACTTTGAGGAAAAGGCAAGCAAAAAGTTGCATCTACAAAAGCGATTTATTCCATTAGCGCAGCAGCGCTACGTCAAGATGTTGCACAGTACACCATCAGAAGTGTGAACAGAGCCGTCGTGACACTTCCATCTCTCTCCTTTTTTCTTCTATATCTGTCACTGCGCAACCTTTTTTTATGACCTTGCATAAAACAAACAAACAAAAAACACCTCTTACCTTTGCTTTTAAGAAATTCATTTTTCAATAGATATTCTAAGACAAGCTCCTTTTCTCCTTCGCTCTACAACGTCGCTTCTGCTTCAGCGATCTAATCGTAACAGTTTTCTCTGTGCGTACAACCTGACACTCTCTATTTATTCTCCCCCCTGTTTCAATCGAAAATGCCCGCCAAGAAGATCCAGCCGACGCCATCGAAGATTTTCTTCTTTGTGCCGAATTTGATTGGGTATGCCCGCATGGTGTGCTCCATTGTGTCCTACCTGGTGGCGCGCGACTACCCGGCGCTGTGCCTGGTGCTCTACACTGCGTCTTTCATCTTGGACGCGGCCGACGGCATGGCGGCACGTGCGTTGGACCAGTGTTCTCACTTTGGCGCCATTCTGGACATGCTGACCGACCGCGCCTCCACCGCGGGCTTTCTCGTGGTGCTGGACGGCGTGATGCAGCCTATGCCGTACCGCTACACCTTTGTGCTCTCCTCCCTTGTCTTCCTCGATGTGGCCTCGCACTTCTGCCGCATGTACGCCTCGCTCTTTATTAAGAAGGAGAGCCACAAGGACGTCTCCGACTCCATCTTCTCGCTGCTGCGCGTGTACTACTCGAACCGCCGCGTGATGGGTGTGTTCTGCGTTGGTCAGGAGTTCGCGTACATCTTTCTGTACGCCTGGGCGTGCTATCAGAACGTTGCGGTGCTGGGCTCCGTGATGTGGGTGGCTTTTGTCGTGTGCGCCGTGCCGTGCTTTTTGAAGCAGGTGGTGAACGTGCAGCAGCTGATCGACGGGCTTTACCACATTGCCTGCGTGGATGCGGTGGAGCGCAGTGAGCAGGGCAAGTCCGCGTAAAGAGTTAAAAAAATTAAAGGGGACAGTAAAGGAGAGGGGAAAGCAACAGCAACAGCAAAAATTGAATCTGAATCAATTGCGACTGTCCTTTCCTCTTTTCCGTTTGTTCACTGCGTGAGGCCGCAAGTCACTGCTGGGTTTATAATGAATTTTTGTGAGCTTCTTATTTTCTCTTGTGCGACCAGAAATTAACGGAATGGTGCGGCGTTACTACAGTGAGGAGGAAGGGCAAAATTATAACGATAATTTCCTTTTCTCACAGTGGTGTACGATTCACCCAAATCGCTGATGCCACTTCTGTTTTCAAATGTTTTTTGTTTGTCTTCTTCGTGAAACCTCATTGCAAAGCAGATTTGCAACACTCTGCCGTTTTGCTTAAAGAGGCATCGTGGCTACGCTTAAAAACGACAGAGCTCACTGAAGTTCAGACTTCCAAATTCTTTTATTGTTCATTATGCACTCGTTGATCTCTTTTAGACTAGACACCTTTTAGCTGAGTAGTCTCGTCAAGTGTATTTCTTTTTGTTTCACTCTCAATCCATGTTTTGTGTTGCCTTTTTACCCCCTTGTTGCGCGTTTTCTTATCTCTCCCATTTGAGGCACATGCCATCAACAAAACCCCTTTCTCTTTGACACATTGGGAAGACAAAAAAGGAAAAGGATTTTTTTTTCAGCAACAAATATTAGTTTCAATCTCAGTAAAGAGAAGTCAGGTGTATCCCAATGCTATTGAGTTTAAATGTCTGATGCACTACTATGTTCACCTCCAGAGAATCGTTTAGTTCAAGGTTGATTTCGACTCCATCTGTAGCACGGTGACCGCGACTGTACAAATGCTCATGAGTTTGAGAACGTCTGCGCAGCTGCTTGAAAATAAAATTGATAGCTCATTCAAAGCTACTGCTCTAATGCAAAAAAAAAAAATAAGTCAGCTCTACCGTTACCTTCACCTCCTCTTTTACTTTAGCAATTTCCTATCATTTATTTTGTATAAATTATTTCGACAGCACGTACATACTCGCAGTTGACGGAAAAAGTCACATACACTTAGAATTCTTTTCACTCTCTTTTGCACCATCATTGGAGAAGTGTCAATCGCTTCTACCGTTTTCTTCATTTTGTTCAATTTTTCTCGAAATTGCGTTTACATTACAAACAAAACACACAGCCACACATTTACAGTAGATTTACTTTTTGGAGTGCATTTGCGAATTTCGATAATCTTCTCAGAAAACCTTTACAAGATTGTCTCATTTTCGTGTTGTTACAGTGCACATTTTTTGACTCACTTGCAGATAGGCGTTATACAGCGGCTTGCCTTGTTGTTGCTTTGTGTGAATACATTTGACACGCAAAACACTAGAAGCTGAGGAACTATACTTTACCCCTTATTCCCTGTTACAGCGTTTTGATTTCTTTCATTTTGAGAACCTGTGCTTTCTTCGCTAATTTCAAAGTTTCTCCAATTTAAATTCCTCTTTTTGCATCTTTCCACTGGAGGATTGATTGAGATTATTTTCGATCTAGAGTTGCGAGGATCCACATATTTTTTTTTGTTGCCTTCACCTGTACTGCTTTACTTTTTATTCTTCTTCTCTTCCCCTCTCTTTCTTTTTTTTTTCTGCTAATTCAATTCCCTTTCCCCCCCCCTATCTTTTGCCTCCATTCTTTTCCCTGTTCGCTTTCTTCGCCTTGTCTTTGTTGATTCCACCGCAATTGTCGTTTTCCCCCCTTCCTGAAGCTTTTTGAAATTTGTTTGCCGGTGCACCTGCCCAATTGGTTCTGCGGCTCTGTGTGTCGTCATGGACCTTCACACGGACCCTAATGTCGGGGTAGGCGGCGATGGCGCAATCAGCGCAGCCCAGCCGCCGTCCAGCGGAAAGCGCAAGCTGGTGCGTCGGGTGCAGTTCAGCGGTGACGTGGCACCCGCCTCCCCCTCCGCCTCCGTCACCCCAACTCCTCCGTCACCTGCGGCGGCTGCCACCGCGTCGTCTGTGAACGGCAGTCCGAGCCCGAGCCCGAGCCTCGGCAAGGCCGCTGCTGCCTCGCCGCCCCCGCCGTTCGGTGGGACCGCTAACGCGGTGCAGGAGGTGGCAAGCGAGGCAGAGGCCAACGCGCTGGTGAAGCGCATTCGGCAGCTGGAGAGTGAAGGGGCGATGCTGTCCAACACGCTCACGAAGGTGTGTGACGAGAACGGGCGACTGTCCGGGCAGGTGGCCGACTTGGAGACGAAGCTGACGGCGCTGGCCGAGCAGCCCCTGGCGGCGACCTCCGTCCTGCACTCCCTCTTTGAGCCGGAGAAAACGGGCTGGTTTGGTGGTAGTAAGACGGCCGCCCGTGAGCAGCTCGAGAAGCTGAGTGAGGCGCTGCAGGCGGAGTTCATGGCCTACAAGGCGAGCCACGCTTCGAGTAACGAGGAGGTGCAGGCGCTGGTCGAAGGCTTGCACAACGCTCACACCAACGCGCAGGAGCTGGGCAAGCTTGTGAACGAGCAGCAGCAGACGATCAGCAGCGGCGCCCTCTCCGTCGCTATCCGCGTCGTACCGGCCTCTGCCCAGCTGAGCAGCAGTGCCGGGGCTCTGCAGGAGCTGCAGGCGCAGCTGCGCCGTGCACAGGAGCAAAACACGCAGGCCGACGAACAGCTCCGCAGCCTGCAGAACGAGCTGCGGGCCCTCAAGGTCGAGAACACGAAGCTGCGCAACGACGCACTTGCCAGCGCGGTGGCGGCGCCGCCTGTGGTCGCGGTGCAGGCCCCGCCAAAGCCGCTGCCGAACGTGGACAAGAAGACGGCCGACGCGCTCGCCAAGGCAAGTGCGGAGCGCGACGCGCTGCGAGACGAGCTGGCAAAGGTGCGCAACTCCTTGGTGGAGAAGGACAAAGAAGCGTCGATGCACAAGCAGAAGGTGGAGCAGATGCGGAATCAGCTCACCGCCAAAGACACCGTTCACTCAGAGGAGATCGACAATTTGAAGCAAAAGCTGGCCGAGTCGTTCAACTTCTCTATCGCGTGCTCCCGCTGCGATGAGCTGCGACAGGAGCTTGCCCGCACCCATGACGACCTCGTCGCCTCGCAGGCCACCGTGCAGGACCTGCGCAACCAAATTCTCGCCAACACGGTCAAGCAAGAGGAGAAGTACCGCGCGCTGGAGAAGAAGCTGGCGGAGAGCTCCGAGCAGGTGTCGGCCAAGGAACAGCAGCTTCAGAAGTCGACCTCGGTGGACGACTATGAGAGGCTGCGGTCGGAGCAGGAGACGCTGACGCAGGAGATTGAGCTGTACAAGCAGCGCATTAATTTCTTAGAGGAGGCGCAGAACGAGAAGGGCGCCGGGACGGACGCTTCGCTGGACGAGACGCACGTGCTGGAGATGCTGAACAGCTCGAAGGACCGCATCTCAAAACTCGAGTTCGAACGGGACCAGCTGATGGTTCAGCTGCAGCAGGCGCAGGCCTACGCACAGTCGCGCGACAACGAAGCGCGGACCTTGCAGCAACACGCCGACGAAGACAAGCAGCGCGTCACCTTTCTGCTGAAGAAGTGCGCCTCCCTCACCTCGGATGTTCGCAGCGTAACCACCCAGCTCGACACCTTCAAGGAGCAGTACGAGAAGCAGTCGCTTGAGCTGAAACAGGAGAAGCGCAACACGGAGAACATGGCGGCGCTGCAGAAGCAGTTTGACGACCTGACGAAGGAGAAGAAGCTGCTGGACGACCGCCTGGCCGCCACGCAGCAGGTGGAGGAGCGCCTGGTCAAGGCGAAGGAAACGATTGCGTACATGGAGCTGGCGCAGAGCAGCAACATCAACATGAGCCAGTACGCGGAGCTGAAGGCGGAGAAGGAGAAGCTGGCCAACACGATGGAACCACTGCAGCGGAAGTTGGAGGAGGCAAAGGCAGAGATTGAGCGACTGAAGTCTGTGACCGATGCCCAGCAGGCCATCTCATCGACGCAGAACAACAACGTGCGGACCTGGCAGGACCAGGTGACGGCGCTCAGCGAGAGTGAGGCGAAGCTGCGGGAGAAGGTGAGCGCGCTCACCAGCGAGAACACCCGGCTGACGCAAGTGAACGCGTCGCTGGAGCAGCAGATGAACGACATGCAGGACGGCATAAAGGAGATGGCGGTGCACATGGAGCAGGACCGCTCCACCAGCAAGGCAGCCGCGGAGGCGAACTCGCAGAAGGAGATCCAAGCCCTGCGGGGCGAGCTGGCGCAGGCAAAGGCAACCATCGCAGAGGTGCAGGCGCGGGATGGACAGTACGTAGCGGAGGGGCTCTACCAATCCGTCGTGGCCGAGCGCGACAAGGCAAACGAGGAGATTAAGCGCATCAACGGCGAGCTGGAGAAGCGCAAGTCGGAGATTCTCATTTATCGCCAAACCATCGCCGATCTGGAGCAGGAGAACGATGAGCGAGTGAAGGAGATCGAGACGCTGCAGGACCGCTACCAGAACGACCGCACCTCCCTCAACGACCGCCTCTCAAAGGAGCAGAAGCGCACGGCGGAGCTGACAAGCACCATCGCCACCCACGCAGCGCAGATCTCGACCATGGAGGCGGAGGCGCAGAAGAGCAAGACGAGCATCGCTGAGCTGCAGGAGAAGGCGGCGAAGCAGCAGCGCGCCTTCGAGGACAAGTGCCGCCGTGAGGAGGCCCTCAGCGACGAGATTAAACGCTTGCAGGGCCAAATTGCAACACTGCAAGCCGCGACTGCGGAAAGTGCAATGAGCAGCAACGGGAATAGAAGTCTGGCCGCAATGAGCAACGGGACAGCGGCGGCGGCCACGACCACGCTGCCCGTCTTGGCCGTTACGGAGGTGCAACCTGCAAAGGCAGCGGAGCCGCCGATGGAGCGCGAGGCGAGCAGCCGCAGTGTCGCTGCCACCCCAGCCGCGCCTGTACTCGTTGCTTCCGAGTCCGCCGCCTCCTCTCGCGCTGCCTCACCCGCAGCCGCGCCTCTCGTCCCCCCGTCCTCTGGGCCAGATCCAATTGTAATTGAAACGTTCCAGAAGCGCATCTACGATCTGCAGACGGAGAACGAGCGAATTGCCGGGGAGCTGAAGCGCACGCAGCTGCAGCGCAACATCGACGCAGACGAGGACCGTCGCACCATCACGATGTTGCAGACGCAGGTGAAGAATAAGATGTCGTCGTCGGACCGCACCGCGTACACCGCCGCCATCGCGAAGGCGGACAGCCTCAAGAAGAGCGTGGAGTCTCTCATGGCCGAGAACGCGCAGCTGCGCCAGCAGTTGGGTCTGAAGCAGGCACCGGCCCACCAGGCCATGTCCGCTGCCTCTCTCGCCCTTGCGGGGTCGCAGCAGAGGGACGTGCTCCAGCTGCAGTCGCAGCTGCAGGAGCAGAAGGCCACGTTTGACATTGCGATGGAGAAGGCCGCGCAGGACCGCGAGGCGTATGAGGCGCGCATTCAGGAGTTGGAGGAACACCTGCACGAGGCGGAAGAGGCGCAGGCGGCGGCGGCGGCGGTGGCAGCCACTGTTGTGCCGGCGATTGGCGCCGAACACGGCGAGGGCGAGGAGGCCGAAGGCGAGGCTGGCGGAGATGCCGCCGCAGACCCGTCCCCGCTGGGCAAACCGCTAAAGAAGAAGGTGAAGAAGATCCGCAAGAAGAAGACACTGGCGGAACAGGTGGGGGCCATGGACGACGGCGAAGACATCCTCGCTGCCGCGCCCGTGGTGGCAGCGGTGGCAGCCGCCGAACACCCTGCGGAGGCTTCGGCGGACGTACAGGCGGCCCTCGACACGGCTCAGCGAGAGCTGACGCAGGTCAAAGCGGAGAACACGCAGCTCAAGACGACCATCGCCGACCTCACGTCCCAGCTTCAGCAGGCGGAGGAGGATATCCGAGCCGCGCACGAGGACTTGGAGCTGGCGCAGACCTCGATGGACGAGGAGCGACGTGACCTCAACAAACAGATTGCCCTCTTGCAGGAGCAGTGCATTATGCGGCAGCCCAGCATGGATGAACGACAGACGTCCACGCGGTCTGGCAACACCAGCTTCGCCAACGCCGCCGGCAAAGGCTCTTTTCGCAATCAGGCCATCGCCGACTCGCAGATGCAACTGCGCCGCTGCCAGGATGAACTCGAGCGCCTCCAGACCGAAAACCGCGACCTCAAGAACCGTCTTACCCGCCTAGAGGCCGGCGAGAAGGCGCCGCTGTCCCCCATGGTGGACAGCTCCGTGACGGCCAGCAACGGCGAGCTGCGCAAGCTGCAGAAGAAGCTGAAGCAGAAGGACGCGGAGATCAAAGCGCTGGCCGACCAGCTCATGCCGACGAAGGAGAAGCTCGTGGAGTACATGGCGATGGCGGACCGCCTGGGTCTGCAATACCCATTCCCGCCTGAGCTGGAGGGGGCGACGGTGATGCGGCTGAAGGCGCTGCACGTGCCGGTGGACCCGCGCGCTGCGTCTGCGCCTGCCAACGCGCCACCGCCGCAGCGGCGGCAGTCCGCGCGCTCCAACGCGAGCGGGCGAATGGAGGACGTCTCCCCCCCGTCGCGCGCGCCAAAGAAGCGCAAGGCCTTTCCTCGTGAAGAGGAGGAGTTTTCTCTCCGGTAGCGAGGTAAAGGCTTTGTGACCCTATGGTAAGAAAAAAAAGCGAATATAACAGTTTTTGCATCGTAGCTTTGTCTTTCATGGCGCTGGTCTAGTCGCCGTTTGAGACAGGTTTCGTGAATGTGCTGTCTTGCAGCCTTCAGTATTGTTGTTTGGTCTTTGCAAAACCTTTCAGTGCCTCCGTTTCTCAAGACATGCACTTACACCGACAGCGCGCTCTTTGACTGCACGTTCTGTGCCGACAAGTGGATATTGTAGTTGATAAAACAAACTCATTGCACTTTTCCCCTTTTGTTATTCCCGCTTCTCTTGAATGACTAGTTTCTTGTTGCTTGTGTTGCAAGAACAGCTATTTTTTTTTTCTTTTCTGCTTTACTTTTTCCCTGTATCTTGTTCTTTCCTTTTTTATTTTGCTTGAGTAGCATCTTTGCTTTGCTTGTTTGTTTTCTATTCCGGCTCTGCTGTATTTCTTTTGCTATTACAGCCGACGGGCATGTTGATTTTTTGGGTTGTTCTTTCGACTTATTTTTCCATTATTCTGTACAATAGAATCTAAACTTTCTTTTTCATATCTTTAGTGTTGCTGATTTAATTTGTTGCGATCTTAATTACACACNACTGATATCTATCTGCAATACAAGAAAAAAGGAATTGATTGAGAAACGCGCAGATCGTCACACAAAGATCATCGTGAAGCACAATGAGAGGCGTGGGCAGCATTGACACCTCTGAGCTAAGAAAAGAGTGAACACTTTAAACAACGTTTTCTGTTTTTCTTTCCTCAGTTTTTTGTGCAGGAAAGACAATACGAGATTTCTGCCGCAACACAACAACAGTTAGAGTTTTTTTTTTAGTGTATGGATTTGCTCGTCCTTAAATCGCTTTGTTGTGAAGCAGCAGAAGAATACCTGGAAATAAGGTGAAAGATGCTTGTTTTTATTTTTAAGCTGAACTCTTCACTCTCTTTTTGCCCCACCTCTCTCTCTAACATACATTTCTTTTTACTCTGGCTTTTATGCTCACTGCATTGTGTCTTCAACGTGCAGTGAATTTGCCAAGTGAAGTCACTGGTCCTCTCAAGCAACTCTTAAATTCGCGAGTTTCCTGGCCTTGTCTCCACGCTGCGAGCGTATTGACCTTTTTTTTCTTTCTTTCTTTCCACTGCATTTGTGCCTTTTTTTATTCACTTTGTTCTTTGTGACCAGCTCAGTGGATCTGCTTCTACCTTGGCTTCAACTCGAAACTCTCGCCCCTATATTTTTGGTGTTGGAGGTTGTCTGCTTGTGATCTGATGCATCTCTTAGTGTGACGCATTAATCAGTACTTTTCAAAACTAGCTCTTTTTACCTTTTATCACTCCAGTGGTGAGCTCTCCTTATCTACTTCCTTTTGTATAACACCTTCAATACCACTTATTACACAACGCAAAACTCATCTCTGCTCATCATCCATTCTATTCGTTGTAGCACTCAACGTTCACTCTCTTGAATCTTTTCGGCTCCCTTTTAATAAAAAGGCAGCTTATCGGTTTTTCTTATACACATCTCAAGAAAACATATTTATACAGACGTGTTGGCAAGCAACTGAAAGTAGGCGCGATTCAATCTCATATTTTATTATTACTCTCTCCTTTCTTTTCCATCCATTCACTTGTTTTTGTATACACCACGCATCAGCTTTTCGTTACTTGTCTTTTCTTCTCCTGCTTTTTGTTCTTCTTTTAAAAAGCATTTTTCTGACCCTGGAGGCTTTTTTCCCCTTTGATTGCTTGCTCTGTAATGAACGTGCTGGAGGACTCGAATGGATTTCTCGGGGAGACGCAGCGCGCTCCGCTGCTCTCCACGACGTACCTTGTCTCCCCTGAAGCTGACATCAACCTCGATGACGGACTCTACCGCACACCGCAGGTGCTGAGCGGGGGCGTGACCTATACAGGTCAGGTGGTCGACCACAAGTTGTGCGGAGACGGCCGCCTGCAGTGCGAGCGTGGCGCTTACACCGGCACTTTTCACCGCAACACGCTGACAGGCAATGGCCGTTTCAGTGTGGAGGAAACACAGGAGGAGGAGGAGGCCGAGGAGGCCGCTGACACGCCGCGCAGCACCGGCGAGACGATGGCGCCCGTCGACGCAGGCCACGACTCGCTGCGCCACGGCACCGCCGCCACCACCTCCGCCTTCCTCGCCGCCCTGCCGGAGGAAGGCCTAGACCCGACGACGGTGGTGTTCTACGAAGGGGAGTGGCGCGACGGCATCCCGCAGGGCCGGGGCACGATGCGGTGGGAGAACGGTGACCGCTACGAAGGCTTCTTCGATCGCGGCCAGCCCCACGGCAGCGGCGGCGGTGATTACGTGAACACCTATACCTTCGCGGATGGTCGTGTGTACACGGGTGAGTTTGAGCACGGGCTGCGAGATGGTAAAGGGAAGATTGTGCAGACAAACGGCGATGTTTACGATGGTCAGTTTGTACGGGGCACCGTGACGGGCTACGGCACAATCCTCTATGCAAAGGGCCCCCGCATCTACCGCGGTCTCTTCGAACATGGTCGGAAGGTGAAGGGCTACCTGCGCTTCCCCGGCTCGCAGCGCGGGTACGACGGAGAGTGGCAGGACGACGTGCCGAGCGGGTCGGGCACGATGACCTTCGCGAACGGCGACTTCTACAAGGGCGACTTCGCAGGTGGCGAGCTGCACGGCGTGGGCTGCCTGTGCTATCAGAACCCGGCAGGGAAGATCTACTACGGCCAGTTCTTGCGCGGGCAGCCGTGCGGCAAGGGCTTTCTCTACGAGCCAGATGGCGCGGTCACGGACGACAGTCAGTCAGAGCCGACGGAGGCGCGGGTGACGGAGGGTTACTTCCAGAATGGGCAAGCGGTGCCGGACGGGGAGACAGGGGTGCGAGAGAGTGTGATGGAGGCGACGCGAGGATTGCGCATGCCGGAGGCGACGGCACCGAACTACGCGACGCTGCTGCAGCTGCGACCCGCCGGGGCTTCTGCTGCTCTGACCTCGTCGTTTGGTGGCTACAGCTTCAGCATGGCGGTGCCGCACCCGGACATGACCAGCGGCACGCCCCCGTCCATCGCCGCTGCCGGCCCGGCCATTCCCCTTTTCCCCACACGAAAAGCCGGTTCCTCGGCGACGAGCCGACTCTCCCCGCGCACGACGACGAACACGGCCGGCGTCAGTGGCGTGTCCACGAGCCCGCCGTCCGCCACCTTGTTGAACAGCACCAACACCAACCACAATCTTAATAACAACACGGTGAATGGGGGGAGCGGGGTGGGGAATAACTCTTTTGCCAAGGCGGCGCAGTCGAGTGTGCTGCTGCCTGCCTCCACGAGCAGTCGTCCAGGCGGCCACAGCCCAGGCGAGTCAGCTGCCGCCGCCGCAGCAGGCGAGGACACCGACGAGGCCATCGTCTCCGTCACGAGCGACGATGTGGAGGTGGACGAGGCGGAGGCGGACAACGCGGTACTCGTCAGCACCGGCAGCCCCAACAACGCTTCTGCCTCCGTCATGCCCCCGCTGACCTCGTCGAGCGGGCAGGACGGGAGTTGCCGCGGGTGGCTGGAGAAGTGCGCCATTGGCCGACACAACCTCAGCCTCATCTCGAACTGGAAGCGGCGGTATTTCATTTTGGCACTGTGCAACGACAGCATCTGCCTCGGGTACTACGAGGACGAGCTGTGCCGAAAGCCGATCGGTTTCATCCGACTCAACACAACAGACACCCGCATTGTGACCTGCCCTACGACGAAGACGCACAAAAAAGCGAGCCGGCCTGGGCGTGACCTCTGCGTCATCTACCACGAGAATCGCAAGGAGTACAAGCTGCTGCTGCGCGCGCGCGATGTTGAGGACCACGACCGCTGGGCTGCCGCTTTTCGCTCCTTCTTCTTGATTGTGGACCGCCCTTCGGACTACCCGATGCACGCCTTCCAGAGCTGAGCTCTCGCTCACGTTGCTTTTTTCTATTTCTCACTCATACTCACCTTATTTCTCCTTCACTGCTGTCTGCCGTCGCTGCTGCCATGTAAGCAGATCAAAAGACCAAAAGTTTTATACACTCCTGTTCTCTGTTTTTTTTAATAATGCTAAAAATGGTTTTGTCTTTGCTACCTCTTTTTTTATGTATTTCTTTTTTTTTCTTCTAGGATAACACATACACATTGATTTAATTCTAAATGGCAAAGAAAAGAAAAGAAATCGTTGCACGCAATCTGTGAATACCGCTGTTTTTCTTTTTTAGCTCTACAAGATGTCAGAGTTCAGAAGAAGGTGCCGCGTAGACTAGCAGATTGTTGAAACAAACAAACAAACAAAAAAAGGTAGCGCGTTTTATTTTTACGCTATAAAAAGCATTGGTGCGAAATAGGGCTGAAATGAGACATAACGAAAAGTAAGGTCGCCTTATGTCGAACGTAAACCAAAAAAATAAAAACTGTTGTTGAGAGGTTCAATATTGCTTGTGGCATCTGTTCTGAAGC
>MDUD01009968.1:44562-72742 GCA_002216565.1 Crithidia mellificae
GTGCGGATGCTAGCTACTTGAAAGAACTAAAGAGGAGTGGCTATTTGTTCGCAAGTGCAGCGTTCAACTACCAGCTGCTTAGTTTTCCATCTTTTTCCTGTTTAGAAACCTTAATTTTGATTTATACACGAAACGCGTCTTTTGCCATCTAACAATATCATTTCTTTCAATCCCCTTTGCTGGTCCTTCCTTTGTACAATGTTCTACAACAGATTGTTACATTCTTTTCTTAAAGCGCTTCCTAGTATACTGCGTTGAGTTTAATTTAGAATCCAAGAATAAAAGAATTGGAGGTTCATTCTTACTGATTTTTTGTACAGGGTGAAAACGCGTGTTTCTCTTCTTCTGTTCGTGTAGATGAAATAGACGCTGTAGCCAGCTACATCGATTCTTTTTTCTCAAACCTTTTTTGCTGTTGTTTTCTGAGCTTGGCGACCGGAATCATGTCTTGTTGATATCCTTTTTTATTTTTACTGTTTTCACTATTATTACTCCTTTGGCCCCGTGGCTGAAGTGACTGCTTGCTTAATGACTTTTGCTTCCTGATGATCCTAATGGCCTGTGCTTTATTAGGCCCACACACACAAATACAAACAAAGTGATAAATCCTCGGAAGCTACTTTGGAGTAAAATGGGTGTGATGGGTTTTTAATACCATCTGGGAAGCCGGCCTTTGCTGAGGCCAGAGAAGAGTAGTCGAATCTGCACATTTTTGCATGTGGACCTTAATCGTTGCATTTGTCGTTTAAGGTCAGCAAGGATTCTGCTCAGTTTGTCACTCGTATGAAGCACAATCGATAGTGCTGAGCTCTGCTGACCTTTTTCTTTCTGAAGTTCGTAATGCTTAACTCACCACACTGCAATAGGATGCACTTTTTGTGTTGGCCACGAAGCAGAAGGCACTGTGTATAGCCGGCCGCGTTTTTAGAGCAAAAAAGAAAGAAAAAAAGCTAATTCCGCGTATGCCCACTGCACGGTGCATCTTCACCTTCGTTGTTTGACACGTATTCTCTTCTGCTTTCTTCTTTTCTATCTGCACATTAACATTATTTTTCTAATACAACACACCGCTTTCTTTGCTTTCCTATCCGCCTTGGCTCTGCGTGTCCACTCGCCTCTACAATAACCCAATCAGTCTTTGTCTCAAACACGCTCTTTTCCACACAACTTATGCGTGCTTGACATCCCCCAAAAAATCTTATAGGCTGCAGGATTCTCATTTCAACATCTTCACAATAGTATCCATCTGCAATTGCACAGGCAGCGTGTAAACTTTGCACGCGTGTCGTGGCATCATGCCCGGTCACCATCGGGTTGAGTCAGTCACCAAAGCCCTGCGCCGCAAAGCTCAGCTGCAGCGGTGGTCCACGCAACAGTCGCGACACAGCACGCCGGGCAGCGCCTCTCCGTCTCCTTCGTTTACTCCGCATGGGCCAACTGCAGAACGCCGCGTAGCAGTCGCCCCTCATTCGGCGGCTTCGGAGTCGAGTTCGATGACACGCGGCGGCAGTCGAGCCTCTGCTGGTGCTGCTGCCACCGCCTCTCCGTCCCCACGCGCGACGGCGAACTCGCTGCTCGCCAGTCAGACGCTCCAACACGCGTACCAACACCGCGATGCCGCGGCAGCCGCAGCACAAGCTTCGCCGCTGCAAAGGAGGCTGCTCGAGGTCTTGCGCACCTCGGCCAGCCGCGCGGAGACGGTGGAGGCTTTTTTCCTCGTGGCCGGCAGCGACCGCGAGGCTGTGACGCCCGCCACCGCCGCGCAGTTTGTGAGCGCGGTGCTGCGGCACAACGTGGCAGCGCAGATGGGCACCGCTGCCTACGAAGCCGCCATGGCCGACGCCGTCGGGGCTGCGAAGGGTGGCCGGTGGAGCCGCATCGAGCCGGCAGAGGCGCGCGCCTTTGCCCTCTACCACGCTCAGCGACTGGAGCGTTACGCCGTGAAAGGCACTGCCTTCGATGAGAAGCGTGGCCTGACGGTGGAGGGCGCCGACAACGCGCTGGTGGCCATGACGCTGCACCAGCTGCAGAAGCACGCCAGTCGTGCCCTGCCGGTGCCGGTCGATGTGCTGGAGGAGTTGACGCACCTCGACATTTCCTGGACGGCGGCGCTGCGGGTGTACGCGTACGCGCGGGAGCTGGTCGCGGTGGACCCGCCATCAACCATGACGGCGCGCGTTATGGGGCTCATGACCGGCTACCGCACTAACGGACTCGGGTCGCGGCCGTGGGCGGCGGCACTGCAGCTCTACGCGCAATTGCAGGGCAGCGGTTACGAGGTTCCCCTCGACGCCCACGCCGCTGCCCTCGACGCAATTTGGCGCAGCGCGGGCGACTTTGCCGTGCCGCACCGCGCACCGACCGCGGCGGCGCAGGCGGAGATGTGGGCTGCCCTCGTGCGCATCCGCGACAACGTCGACGACGCCGCGGTGACCGGCGAGGCGGGCTGCCGCTTCTCGGAGGCGCTCGTGAAGGCCGCGAGTGCGGCGGGGCGGTGGGAGGCGGCGGTGCAGCTACTGGGGCAGATGGACGTGAGTCTCGCGGCCACCTCTGCTCGCCTGCTCGTCCCCACCGCCGAGACGTTTCTCTACGCGATGGCGGCGTGCAACGTGGCGCACAACGCGGCCTACGCGACCTCGCTGCTTCAGACCTTCGGTGGCCTCTACACGCTCCGCAGCGCGCACCCCGAGGCGCTGGCGTGCTACCTGCAGTCACTGCGGCACGTGCGGCACCTGGCGGGCCACGTCGGACTGCAGGTGGAGGCGCTGGTCACGGACGGCCAGGGGCTGGACCGGCCGTGTTGCGTGGCGTGCCTGCAGCTGCTCGCCAGCCCGCGCGTGCGGACGGGCACGGCGGAGAAGTGGCGTCTTGCGCAGCAGCTGCTGGACCAGTACGACAGCAACCCGTGGCCGCAGAACCCGCAGGCGCGGCAGGCAGAGCTGCAGACTGTCTTCCGCTGCTGCCACCTGATCGCCGCAGCCAGTGCAGTGGAAAACGGCGCTGCGGCGACGGCGTGTCCGCTTGTGCCGGAGCTGCGTCGCCGCCTCGTGGCGCTCTTTGGTGCGTCGTCGCCGGAGTGCCAGTGGCTGGCGGACACCGAGGTGTACTCGCTGCTCACCACGCACAGCTGGCGGCAGGCGCTGGAGATCTTTGCCCGGCAGGTGTCGAACCGCCCACCTTCTGCGGTGGCGGAGCTGCCCATTCCCGTGCGACAGGCGCGCCAGATGCTCGCCCAGACCTTGGTGCGGTGCGGCCGTGCCCAGCAGGGTGCGGAGAATGGCGCAGAGGATCATTTCTTGTTGGACGAGGATCGACAGGAGGAAAGTAAGGTGGCCACGCACGACTACCTTGTCTATGCGGTGCGTACGGTGCGGGACGTGTACGCTGGCACGGCCGACACGCCACCGCGCGGGCTTATCGGCGAGCTGTTGTTGATTCAGGCACTGCTGACCACGCAGGCCGGTGAGCGGCAGCGGGTGGCGCTGGAGGCGATGCGCGAGCTGGCTTGTGGGGTGGCGTCCGGCGTCACCCCACGCATTGTCGACCTCGCCTCCCAGGCGCTCGGCCTCACCGAGGAGCACGTGCAGAGTGTGCTGGTGGAGGGCAGTGCGCAGCTGCGAGGCAAGGCATTGGAGAACGGCGAAAAACACCTTAGCCAGCGGGCCCCGTGCTTAGAGCGGGTCTTCCTTTGAAACCGTAAAACCCAATGCGTGGAGAACAAACATTTCTGCCACAATTTATTTGTACGCGCAGAGAAAAAAAAAAAAGCTGCAAATCTTTTTCTCTGCAAAAGAAAAAGAAAACGGAAAGTCTTCCTGATGCGCACAATGGAAACGTACGTGCATGCATATTTGTGAGTCTTGAAACGCAGTACGAAGGTGCTCTGAGGATTTAGTAATTAAAACAGTACATTTTTTTTGTTTAACACATCTTCACAAACTCTGTCTACCTAGAAGAAAAAAAAAATAATTGACTAATTAGGTTTGCGTCGAAAGATTCCTTCTTTTCCACCGTGTAAATGCCCCTTTTTTTTGTCCAGCAAAGCGCTTTATGTTAGCGCCAAATAGGTGTTCAATTGTAGCAGCTGCCTACTCTGACCGGATAGGTGAGCAGGTATCATCGCTATCACTAGTTAACTCACGTTTCCTTACAATTGTCTATCCCCTTTCTTGTATTCTTTGATCCCATACGTCTGCCGGAAAGGGAGGCCACAGACCTAAACCAAACTTTACGCAAAACACCGACAGATAAAAGGTCTATAAGCAGCTTTTGCAAGAAAGAGAGCTCACCTTTTTGTCATCTAGCAACTATTACAAGTGTTTCACAAAACGAGAAAGCACTAGTCTCCAAAAAGAAAAAAAAACACTGTTTTCTCCAAAGATGGGGCAGCGCATGAGCAGCGACAACCAAAAGGTACACAAGTCCAAGGCAAAAGGTTCTGCTGTGAGTAGCAAGGACGTGTACCTGTTACCGCAAGAGGAGGAGTTGCTAGGGCGATGCTGGTTGCTTGCCTCGTCTGCCGACTCCTTTAGCCCAAGCCGGTGGTTTGCGTTGATGCCGTCTACCTGGGAGGGTGCCCGCCCCGAGCAGCGACGTGCCTTTTCCATCAGCCGCGCTGTTCTCTCACCAGCGGAGCGGCTGCGCCAGCCGGCGCTGCGTGACCTGAGTATTAACGTACACACCGGCCTCCGTGTTTGCGGGTTTGCCAACGTTACGGTGGCCACCCTCAACGCGGCGGCAGCGCGGCAGAAGTCCTCGCTGCGGGTGGGTGGGCTGCAGGTGCCGCTGCCGCTTGTGGTGGACCCTGCGGACTCAACCCGGCAGGAGGATGGGACGTACGTGGTGGTGGCGGTGCGTCGCGCGTCGGTGGAAGCGGAGCTGCGCGACTACGCCACGGCGGGGCTGACGCGTCACGCCGTGCAGGCCCCGCCAGCGAATGAGGAGGAGCGTCGCGCGTTTGGTGAGGGGTGCATCACGGGCGTCCTCTATGGCGCGGCGGTGGTGCTGCACGTGGCGGCAGCGGCGGCCGGGAGGTTGAACGTGGCGCCGCGACTCGCCCAGATGTGCCGCGACGAGGCAAGAAGGGCTGGTGTGGCGGCGGCAGCCCTGCAGGTGCAGGAGGAGGCTGTCCTCGGTGGCATGGCACCTGCAGCGAGTACAGGCAGTGAGGGGCACCCGCCAGGAGCATCTGACGCTGCTGCCGGCAACGGGTCTGCAAATTCAGGTTCGTGCCTGCACCTTTTGAGTGTTTGCTGCGGGAAAGAATTCGAGACTGCTCTGAGAGAAGCCTTTGAACGTGGGGTGTTTTAAGGAGACGCCGAGTCAGGTGGTACAGAGGAGGCTCTGAAAGCTGTAGCCCAGTGGGCGGTGCGAGTTCACCAGACGCCATCTGCGTGGTGCCCGATGAACGCTTTTCTGCAACGCTACGAGGCCATTGCCGACAGCTTACTTGTTGCGAAGAAGAGGACATGAGTGTCAATTTGTTTTTTCCCCAACTCCCACTCTTTGCGTTTTTTTTTTCGTGTTGTTCGAAATCCCTTTGTGGTATGTTGGTCAAGGCGTGTGTTGCCATCGTCGCATTGTCGTGCGAAACTAATTTCTATTTATTTGCTCCCTTCTTGAGTCTGGATCTGCTACTATCGTCTTAGAAGATTGAAATGTTTATACCAACACAAAGACACGCGACACTATTCCGCGTCAAGTCATCACTTTAAATTAAAAAAAGAAAATAAACGTAGTGCAAGATTTAAGTTATTTGAAGTCTGTGTCGCCGTTTTGGAGAAATTCAATAGTCTTTTTAGAAACAGCCCACCGCTCATTTGTTTGAAATTCTTAAAAAAAAACTGGATATCTATTTGTCACTTTGTCTCCATCACTCTTTGGGCCTCGATTTTTTCTTCTTACCTTTTTAACGCGTTACGTTCTGTTTTGACCGCGCGTTTACATATATTTACATTACTGTACTTCTACAGATTATTCTAATTTCGCTATCACAGCTCTCAAAACAACAACCTACAAAAAAAAATCTTTCTTTACCTCTTCCAATAAAACACAATCCAACACAAAATGGCGCCGAACATCACTGTTGAGATGCCGTACGACCGTCTGGTGAAGGACGACTGCACCTCTGACGAGTACCTCATCAACCAGCTGGACGGCGTGAACGACAACCCGCCGGAGGACAACCTGCCGCTGCGTCAGTGGCTTATCCGTGAGACTCACACCGCTCTCCTGAAGAACCCCAAGATGAAGGAGATCACGCTGAAGCCCAAGGCGGACAAGGCCTCCCACATGGACTTCACGATCAAGGTTGTCGGCAACGAGTAAAAGAAACATTTGAAGGAACTTGTAGTTCACTAAACGAATAACAGACTGTCTTGCACATACAGTGCGACGGAGCAGCATAGAGGCTGATGCAGGTTCCCTGAACGAGAGAAAAACAAAACAAAAGCCGATACACTAGCTGTTCAGGCAGTTTTTTTTTTCTAGGAAGCGTAAAATAAAGTCTTCTCGGAAAGAGTTTTTTTTTGTTCTTCTTTCTGGCTGCTCTCTTCGACTGTCTTGACTGAGTTGTTTTTCATTTATTTTATATATTTTTTTTTTCTGCGAACGCTCTTTGACTTCAATGCACGTTTTTGCTTTTCTTCCTATTTTTCTGTTTATACATACCTATTTATATACCCTGTGGGTTTTCCACGACGGACACAGCGACAGGCTTGCGTACTTCTGAGCGTTCTCGATTCACTTTGAGTTAGTGGACGTAGCACCTTTGTCCATTTTTTTTTTCTGATTCAGCAAGAGGCTTCTTCTTGCTTCGTGTGCAATGTTCTGTTCTACGTTGGATCCAATCGTGTTAAGCCTTCATTTTTTTTTCCGTTCTTTTCCCTTCTTTTATCTTGTCGTTATTGTGTTTTCCCGTTCAAAATTTATTTTTGTGTTTTTGAGCGAGCTCTATCTTTATTGCGCTCTATGGGATCGTTCTCTGTCGTTTAAACACTTTGTTGTTTCCCACAGAACCCGAGCTACGTGCCATCCTTTGATGTGGACTTGAGCTCGAATTCGGCAAAGATTAACGTGTTTGTGTGTGCAAATTTTCTCTGAAAAATGGATTGTCAACGGTGGCAAATTGAGGAAAAAAAGACCTGTAGCTGTTTTTTTTTTTGTTCAGCTGAAAGAAGCTTTTTTAGGTGTTTCTAGAGTATGAAAAGGCTTTATTTGTCAACTTTTTTCTTGGCTTTTTGTGTTCCGACTGTCGATATTCCAGCGCAGCGCTCCTCTCTTTTCATTCGACTTCTTGGTTCAGGTGTTTGCAACGAGAACTCATTTTTTCCTCAAAAAAGTGGAGAAGACTGATGGCTGCGCACGTGCACATTCGCGAAACGCGTGGGAAAGGTGAACAAACTTTACTCAGCAGAGTTAACAACGCAAAAATCTGCGAAAAATAGTAAAGCGATCAAAGCAAAGAAATAAAATAATTGTTGCACCTTTTAGTGCTTTCAAAAGCAGGCTTTAATCGGGTACGTAGAAGTGCCGAAATTGTGAAAAAAGGAAAAACTTAGCGTGATCACAAAGTTTCTCGAATTGTGTCACAACGATAGCAAGCAACTCCATCTCTCCGTGTGCTTCGGTGCTTACCGGATGACCGGCGGCAACAACAAAAAAAGGTTCTTCTCTTGTAGGCCAAAGAAGTGTTTTGCGAAAAGCAACGCAACGCAGTGCCCAGCTAACGCCACAGGATAAAAGAAAAATGATATGACCATGTGAACAGCAGAGCATCAAAACCGACACTTCTCTACTTTTTTGCTTCGCATTCTGTTTTATTTTTGATTTTTATTATGCAGTTATATAAGAATAATAGAAAATAAAAATAACGAGTCAGCGCCGTCCATACTTACCGTCACAGAACATTACCAATAGCTTCAAAAACCTTTTTTTTTGCTTTTGCCACGAGGGCTTTGTTGCCTGCAGTGAGAAAAACAGACTCAATCAATTCCACGGACACTACGACTTGCTCTTGCTTCATAGTCGCGCAATATTCCAACCTTTTCTCTAGGTTTTATACAGCGTTTTTTTAGTGATCACGACTCTTCGTCTTGCCACCTTTTCCCAGAATGTCCAGCAGCACGTCACTCTACGCCTACGAGGATGAGCCGTACTGGTCCATGTGTCTACGCGAGTACGTAATCCCTGCCATCGTCTTTACCGGTCTTTCCTACTACTTAGTCTTCCGCGTCTTGCTCCCCATGCGCCGCATTAACCGCCCGACGCGCAGAACAGAGGAAGAGATAGCGGCATCAAATGAAATTACCGCCATTTCCGCGGCAGCGGCCGCTGCGAGCACCCAATCTGCTGATAAAGGTAGCGATTTGGAGAACAACTCTTTATCTAGTCAGAAAAAGACCAACTGAGTATGGGGCACTTTTGTCTTCGTCCATGCAGAGGTGCGGACGCTTGCTTTCCACATGTACCGAGTTTACTTGCCGAGAAAAAAGTCAACAAAGACATCTAAGGTATATCCTTTTGCTAGATTTTTGGCCTCGGATCTTTACGACACTTACGAGATCAAGAGGGTAGCTGTCAACTTTTCTTTTTTTTTTATTGATGGCTATGCCAGCGTCATTCCAGTTGCCCTCTATCAGGTCGGTCTTTTACGAGTACTGTGCGTTTTGAACGTGCTCCGTGCCCGCTAAGATGCGTTGTACAGTAATATTACCTATTTCTTCGTTGATACATAAACTGAGACAAAAAAAGGGAACGCCTTTTTTTTCTGGATGCTTGTAATGTGCTGTGTTATCTATATTAATTATGGTGAAACGTGACTTCTCCATCTCTCACTGGATGTCTGCGCGGAGCTCAATTTGAGACAAAAAGACTTTCACGCTTTTGTTTCCCAGAGGTTATCGGCGCATCTCAGTGTCCGCCTTAGTTTGACCGAAGTTGTCTCGCTTTTTTGATCTCTGCTACATGTTGATCACAGCCTTCGATTTTCAGTATCTCTTATCCTCTGCCCACTTTTTTTTACTTCACTTTTAACGTCTTTCCATTCACAGCTCTCTTAGCAGCGCAATCCACTCTCTCTCCACTACTACTAACATTCTTTAATTAATTTATATTTTCTGAATATTTCGTCGAAAACAGTCTCGTCTTTCTTTTTGCAGAACAAAGAAGCAACGCGTACCCGTCGACACTGCGACACAAAGTTGTGCACTACGCACACCCCAACAACACCAGGCACAACACTAACAACACCAACAGTAATCAGAAACACAAACAAAAAGGTAATCACAACCACCGTATTGCACCACAATGTCTGACTCCGCGCCGAAGCTGACCCGCGTGTGCGTTCTCGCGTGCTCGTACGAGGGATCTGACAGCGAGCTGAAGGAGTACGAAGGTGAGCTTGTGCAGACCCCGCAAAACTTCTTCGACAAGGATGATCCGCACTACACCTTTCACCTGGAGCTCATCAAGAAAGCGACGGCGTACCGCCAGATTCGAAATTTGGTCATGTCCGGCAAGTTTGACGTGTTCTACAATCAGTGCGACGGCGCGAAAGACGAAGACCGTGCCGGGGTGGAGGTGGTGGAGGCGCTGGAGGAGTTTAAGGTGCCGTACACCGGCGCCATCTCGAAGTACTACGAAATGTCCAAACCGGACATGAAGCTGGTGGCGCACTATTACGGCATCACGACGGCCAAGTACGCCGTGCTGGAGCCTGGTGACGACATTCCTGCTCTGTGCGCCGAACTGCAGTTTCCGTGCATCATCAAGCACATCTCCGGTTACAGCAGCGTCGGAATGGACAAGAGCTGCAAGGTGTATGACATGAAGGAGCTGGAGGAGCGAGCGGTGCGGTTTATGCGGGAGTACCAGTTCGCGCTCGTCGAGGAATTCATCAGCGGCGACGAGGCGACCATTCTCGCCTGCAACGACGCAAGCGAGCCGGAGGGGGTGCGGGTGTTCCCGCCGGTACAGGTGGCTTTTCCGGAAGGCGAGGACTTCAAGCACTTTCAGCTGAAGTGGGCTTCTTACGAGGGGATGGAGTGGACGCAGGTGCCGGCGAGCGACCCGGCGATGGCGGACATGCTGAGCATGGCCCGCTCCGCCTTCAAGCGGATGATGGGCGGCATCGGCTACGGACGCATCGATGTCCGCATCGACCGCGCCAACGGGAACAAAGTCGTCTTTCTTGAGATCAACCCAAACTGCGGCATCATGTACCCCTACGGACAGGAGGGGTCGGCGGATTGGATTTTGCGCCTCAACGAAGGCTTTCATCAGCGCGACTTTGCGAAGCTGCAGATGAGCGAAGCGATGGAGCGATGCCGGCGGGAGCGCCCGCAGTACGCGCGTCGCTTCGACCCGGTGCGCGGTTACCACCTGCGCGCCACCGAGGACATCAGCGTGGGCACGATCATCTTTTGCGATGAGTGCCGCCCCGTCCGGCTGTGCACCAAGCCGTACGTGGAGGACCACTTCTCCAAGGCCGACTATGAGGACTTCCGCCACAACGCGTGGCCCATTGGCCGCTCGGGTCACTACTACGCCCTGTGGGACCGCGATCCGGCCCACTGGCGCTCATTCAATCACTCGTGCTCCCCCAACATGACTTTTGCCCCACACCACTCGCTGAACGTCGTGGCCCTCCGCAACATCCCGAAAGGGGAGGAGCTGACGATGGACTACCGTCAATTCATGGACTCCACCATGCCCGGATTTGTGTGCAATTGCAAGTCCGAAAATTGCGAAGGCTTCGTCACGCCAGGCTCTTTGGCGAACTCTCCCGTTGCCCTCGTCGCTGCAGAGCCGCCAATGTCGCTGCACACCAACACGATGGTGAAGCTGAATCCAATTTAATGTGAAGGGGAAAAGAAGAGGAAGAAGCTAGTCCAGTTGCGCAGGTGCTCACAAACAAACAAAAAAAATTGCGCACCTACGGCTTTCACAAATGCTCGCACCGCAATCACTAGCATTTTCCCTTTTTCGTCACTTCCTTCAACGCTGCGTTGCTTAATAGCATTTACGCAGAAGTTTTCTCTGTGCACCCTTTTCTTTTTGCCCACTTTTCTCCGACTTTCTATTATTATTACTTGGGTTCCCTTTTTCAGTGATAATCAAACAAAATCTCTCTCTCTTACTCTCAGTGTGCTTTTCTGTACTCTTTTTGTTTTGTCAAGTGTTCTCTTTTTTTTGGAGCTACACTTACACACACATATATATAAATAGTTAATTTGCGTAAGCAGCGCGCTTTTCGTTTTCGTTCTGAGTCCACGCGCTAAAGCTGCTGCTGCCTCTTTTACTATTCTTCCCTGTTCACTTTTCTCGTTGCTCTTCTATTTTCCCCCTCCCTATTGAAAAGCTTTTGCCCGCTACTACTACGTGTGCGTGTGTGAGTGTGCTACGCAGCCGACTGTCACACGTATCATTTGAAAAAAAAAGAAAAAGAAAAGAAAAGAGCGGCGATTTAAAAAACAGTTTCAATTTGCTTCATCTGTTTTCTCTCTTATTTTGCTACCCCATCCTCCTTTTCTAGTTTTTTTTCATTGTCGTAAAGTTTTTTCTTTTCTAATTTATGTGTTTGTGTGTTTGTGGGCAAAACACAATGTGCTGTCGTGCGTTGACTTGCGCGTTCCAGTCCCTCAGAGTGGCTCGGTCGACACACATGTCCCTTTCATCGTAATCACGCCTGTGGCTTTTCTGGGAGCTTGAAATTTTGTAGTGCGAAGCTTCATAGAAACGCTTGTAAAGCTGTCTTCCTTACTAATTATGCCGGTATTTATCTTTTAATCTCACCTGTGTCTTGCCGCTTCTTTTTTTTTTCGCTTTGTGCCGCGCGCAGTTAAAAGAACTGTTTGTGCTTCTTAACAATTTTTTTTCTTTTTGCTGCTGCGTTGTTGGTTTCAACGCACACAGAAACGTAGGCGCGCACAAACTTCGACGGATGTCGACGAGACGAGATTAGAGGCTTCATCATAGATCATATAGTAACCCTTTCTTTTTATTCTTTACATCTTGTTTTTGTTTAATGGAACCACCAAGAAATGAAATGACGCCAAATGGACGCATCGACGCGCTGGGACAAAAGAACGCTGCAACCACCTCCAATACAACCACAAAATGTTTTTTTTTCTATCTTACTGGTTTGCTCCCCGGCCCTTTTACACGTATTTATATATTTATACTTTTTTCTCTTTTTTCCTTTTTTTTTCCTACGCGTGTGCAACTGACAGGGGTATGTACGTGTTCTAAAATTTAAGATTACATAACTACTGCGTATGTGTGTCTCGCTCCCTTCTGCTGTCATTAACACACACAAACACACATACCAACACAAGCATTTTCTTTTCTCTATGTTCGCTGAACATGAATGCCTTCTGCCAGTGCGAGCCAGCCCGCTTTCCATCATCTTCGACTTTCTCAATTCACCTTTTCATTCTTTCTTTTCACGAATCATCTCATCGCTCTTTATCCCTCTCTTTTATCTTACTTACGGGGAATTTGCGATGCCGTTGCCTTGACCATCTCCAGCTATACGTACACCGCAGTGTGATACGCCAGGGGAATACGATGCTGAAGCGTTTACCTGTTTGCACAAGCAAAACAGACTCGTCAAACAATGTGTTCTTTCTCTCTATCTTTAAATTTTGGTAAGCTTTTCCCTTTACTTCTTCTTTCTTACCGCAACATCGTCCTCCTTTCTCAATTGTTACTACTTTGCGTTTTGTTTTTTCTTGCGATGACGTTGACAACGGACTAAGAACACACTTTTTACTCACTTGCTCAATTACTGGAGTGTTTTTTTATTTCTTTCATTTCCTTCTTATTGCTCTTACTTTCCCTTTTTTGATATACCTTGATTGTTCTTTTCCGCATCTGTTGTGGCCAATGCTTTTTTCTTGCCTTTTTATGGAAATTTTGATTCGCCGTTGCCAGCACACTATTGTGAACGAGCTTTATCCAACAATTTGCAGAGAAAAAAGCAAGCGAAAGAAATCAATTTTCGTCTGTTTAAAGGAAACAGCGAACCAAGCAAGTTTTGGCTAAAGAAGCGACTCGGTAGCTCATTTGGGATGGTTAGATGCCCTTTTTTTTTTCTCTGGAATCATCAACACTGTGAAGAAAACAGCTGCATATGCTGTCTGCGTGGTGCCGTGCGCGATAAAGGTTTTGCGCACACGAGTGTCTGTTAAAAGCTCCACACCAGCACACTTCTTCCTTTGCATAGAAAACAGAAACATAATCAAGCTTTTAAAGGAGCTGCGAAGCGTGGATTTTTAACGAAACAGACAACTACGCGCATCACGAATACCCTCTTTTTGCTTTGTTTAACTCTACAGCGTCTGCCGTTCTGCATGGTAATGAAGAAGATAAATTTATTGCTTCATAATGATGTAGGTTGCGTCATGTGCCAAATTTTCCTAGCGTATTGGCGTGTGGACATGCGTTAAGACCTTTGCAGGTATTTTTTTTTAAGAAAAAAAGGAAGGTAAAAAGAGGATTTGCTCTGCGCACCTCTGATTTTCATCTTTTGTTGTTCAAGTCCGTTCTTACTATAGCGACATCGACCAAAAACATCAAATCTTATCTAAATTAATGAAAATTATTTATTCATAACTAGGGCTGACAGAATGACCAAAATCAGCAGAATTAACGCAACACTTTGGCAGAGTTCACTTCAGGACCACTTCCAACTCAACTTTCGTTGAGTGTGTTGTAGCTGCTGATACTATCTGCCATTTGTGAGTATTTACTGGAAATGCTTCTCTGTTGTATAGTATGTGTGTTCCCGTTATCCTTATAATTGTCCTTTCTTCTCAATTGTTTTCTCTTCCACGCCTGTATGTATATATTTATAACGCACATCTTTTACCATTATTTAATTATAGGCTAAACCCCATACAAACCACTGCTTTCTGTGCTTCAGTGGGAGTGACCCGTCAAAGACATTAACTGAACACAGAGAAGACAGACAGACAGACAGACAGAGGTCAACCAATTGGGAGCTGCGCATTGATTGACAGTTGCGAAGAGAGACCTACACACGCAACAGCACACACAAAATCAAGCAACTGCCCCGAACGAAAAAGCAAATCGTCTCCCACTAGGTCATGTCTGGCAAAACGGACAGCTACAAAATTATCGGCCGGGAGTTACAGGTGCAGCGGACCGTGGGCAGTGGTGGCTTTGGGGATGTGCTTCTGGCGACCCGCATGCGCATGGACGCCAACCCGCGGCACGGCTTTACCTTTCCCCCGCAGTGTGTGGTGAAGGTGATGCGGGTGGGCCTGTGCGGGCAGACGGAGCTGAACCTGGCGGAGCGGGAGGTGCGCGTGTTGAAGTCGCTGACACACCCAAACATTGTCCGCTACATCGGGTCGTGGATTGAGCAGGCGCGGGGGCCCTACCAGAACCGCTTTTGCATCGCTCTGCAGTACTGCGAGGGCGGTGACGTGGCGGCGCTTATTCGCAGCTGTGCCGAGCGCAAGCGACTCCTGCCGGTGGATGTGGTGGTGCGTCTGATGGCGCAAGTCTTCTCCGCGCTCAACTACAGCCACTCGCGCCACCTCATTCACCGTGATATCAAACCCGGCAACGTTTTCCTCTCCAGCCGCGGTGGCGAGGCGGGTGTGGTGGGTGATGCAGTGGTGGGTGATTTCGGTCTGGTGCGGTCGTTGGAGGTCACGTGCGAGACCGTGGCGTCGCGTGTGGGCACGCCGTCCTACGTGTCGCCGGAGATCGTGGCGGGGGAGCCGTACACGGCCAAGACCGACATCTTCTCCGCCGGGGCGATGTTCTACGAACTCCTCACGTACCACTCCCCGTTCTGGCGTCGTGGGCTGTCGCAACAGGAGAACTTTAAACGGGTGCTGAATTACGACCCCATGCCGCACATGCGAGCCCACGCAGGTGAGGTGTACGGCACTGCGCTCACAGACGTCGTGGAGGCGTGCCTGGCAAAGGTGGAGCGAGAGCGGGCGAGCGCCTATGACGTGCTGGTGCGCCTCACCTCACCGGTGGCGCTTTACGTGCGCAACAACGCCATTCCCGTGTACGTGGAGAAGGCTGCCGTGGCGGACGCACCGCCGGCCTCGCCGCCGCCCGCTGCCCGCGCTTCCCCACCGTCCGCCACCGCCGCCGCGTCACCGCACGTCGTGCTGGCCGCTGAGCCGACGACCGAGGAAGGTGGGACTCCGAAGAAGGCCGAGGCGGTGCGCGATGCGCTGACGGCGCTGTTTTTGGAAGATAAACCATCCTCGGTGACTGGCCAACTTGCCTCTCTCTTATCGAACCATTCTGCCCTGTACGTTCAGATCCGCGTGCTACTGGCTTTTCACGGGGCCAACCGCGAGGATGTGTTGCGGAAGCTTCACAGTCTCTTCCGTTCAGCTGGTCACGGCTCTACCAGCGTTTTAAACATGAGCGTGACGGGATTTATCATCCGCAACTACGACATCCTGACAGCGTGAAGTAAGGCAGAAGTACTTTCTGGGTTTTTTTTCCCGAGCAATTTTTTTTTGGTCCTCATCTACTTTTTGTACGACATTCTTTTTTTCCTTTTTCCCTATCCTACCTTTATTTCAACCTTCCTCCCTCCCTTCCTTGTATCTCAAAAATGCTCCCCTTGTTCGCAGACCTACATAATGATACTAGTTCTACATAATTTCATCACTTAAAAAAAATCTTTGATTTTTGTATCTAGCACAATTCTCTCTTGTTCAGTGCGTTTGGAGAGCTCAGCTGCTTTTTTCTGTTACAGACCTGATGTGCCGCACTCTGAACCGGATAATGCAACTCTAATTTGAGCTTTTTTTCTTTTTGCGGCTCTTTTCATATAAAAACACACTCTTTTTTTCCTCTAATTTACCCCTCTCTTTTTTGTACCCTAAAAAAAAAAGAAAACAATTACATCTGTTTTTTAAGGGAAAAGAAAGCTCGATACGTAAATATTTGCTCAATGCAAATAGTAACCCCGGATTTAGCAAAACTGTTATGCTTGCTCTCAGGAAGAAAGCGTTGACCATGTTTCGAGGATTGCTGTGCTTTTGAATGCCTGGAAAAAAAATTTGCGGCCTTTTTTGTCACAGTAGTACTTCAGTGCATATAATGACCATGAGCGCTGGAAGGTTGTTTGTAGGCATAAAGTGCTTTGTGAAGCCCAAAAACTTGATACAAATTAGAAAGCCTTTTTTTCTTACAAATCTTGACGGTATTGCTGTAGTATTCTGTAACATCATTGTTGAACGACGTCTTTGATAGTGTATCTGTGAACGAAGCATGATTGTGTTCAATAGGTAAAGACCTTTTTCTCCAAATTTAATTCCCCTTATTTCCCTGTCTTATCTTTTTTTTTTCTCACATATTAGTAGTCCCACACGCACACACACACAAACACTCGCTTTGGCAAAGCTGCTTTACGCTCCTCACCAGCTCAAGCGACTACACACGCACGCATACACACACGCGCGGGCATTAAAGTAATTTTGCGATTGCGTAGCCTAATTTTTTTTCTGAAAATTGTGCCAGGAGAGTATGTCGTCTATTGCGGCGAAGCAGGTACACCGGCAAGAGCTTCTGCAGCCCCGCCTGGCCTTGCCCGCTGGCCGAACCGTTTCTCTTGAGGAGGGCCGCCGCCTCGCAAAGATGGTGCACGACGAAGAAGATCGCCTGCAGTCGGAGGCGACGCAGCTGCTTGAGAAGAAGGAGGGCAACGCTGTGGTGTTGGAGGAGAGCGTGTCGAAGCGCATTCTGCTACTCCGTCAGAAGCAGAATAAGAAGGCCAACGTGAAGGCGGCGGTGACGTACGCAAATCGACTCCGCAGCAAGTCGGCTGTGCAACCGGAGGACGGGACGAAGATGCGCGACGCTGCCGCGCGGGTCCTGCGGCGTGCTTCTCATGAGGGCACCGTGCTGAAGCAGCGTCGCCAGCGCGCGGAGCAGCCGAAGAAGCAGAAGAAGCGCGGAGGAAAGCACTAATAACGCAGTGCCACAAAGGCAGAGGCAAGAGAAGAGAACATTATCTGTGTTTGTGAGTGACAGAGGCAGCAACTGATCTGTCACACATGGCTGCCATTTTGCAATTCAAATCGCCTTTCCCCTCTCTTTTCTTTTGCCTTTGTCCCTGTTGGCCTCCTTCTTTGCCAGGTTGGAAGCTTTACAAAGCAAAGCACTGCACTCATCGCGCCCTTCACGACTGACATCATCACCCGCAAACCAACAAAAAGTGATATCGGCGCTGTTGTCTTCTGGATTCGCTCCTTTCTTTTTCTGATTATTCCCCGTCTCTGCTTGAATAAAAGGTAGTTTCCTAAATTGCCTGTGAGAATTGTTTTCTGTTTAGTACGATGGCTTATAAAGCTTCTGAGCTGAATGTTCAAGCCTCCAACACGATTAAAATAAGTAATACAAAAAAAAAACAAATAAAAACACTGTCTAAAAGGATTGACAGGGTGCTTGCACGCACGCACACACACACGAACACACACGCCTCGGAGAAAAAAAAATAACGACTGAGGGACAAGGTTCATTGTCAATATTGATAGCCATGCGTTGTTCAAAAGTTATGCGAGGCCTTATTGTCAATCTTGTAACTTTCTTGAAAAAAAAAGGATCGCTTTAAAGCGAGTAACTGTCTTTTATCTATTGCATCGGTGTTGTATTTAAGTATCGATTCAAAAAAAAAAATACATAAAGCTGTAAGGAATGCGTTTTCAACAGCGAGGATTGCGGACAGCAATCTAATAGAATTGTATGTATGTCTGTCGCACTCTGTTTTTCTACCTCGCTGCGTTCTTGCAAGCATTATATGCCTTCCAATCCCTATTCTTTCCATTACACGGTTGCTCCGTCATTTTTTTTGTTCTGCTTTTTCTCTCACCAATGTTAACAAAGCTGGTTAGTTTTCATAAGTGCAACCCACATTTTAACAAACCACAAATCCCTCACCTGCTTTCTTTTCCCAGTTTTTTCTGTCTTTGTTCTGCATCACTTCAAACTCTGTCGTTTGAATAAAGCGTACGTATCTATTTCTATCTCACAGATTATTCTGTAATTTTTACCAAGACTCACTCAGGCGACCCCGTAAGAGCTAGCACCGGAATCCGCCTCTTCATTTCTGTAATAGACTTTTTGGTTCTTAGTGATTAGTCTACTGGCGTACAAAATCTGCTTTAATTTTTTCTCATCTGATAAAAGCCAAATTGGTTCTTTTATTTGACGTAGCCGGTTTTTTTTTTCTTAAGATTTCTCTTCTCCCTTCTCGTTTCGCGATTCACATCAACTTTTAACGAAAGGAAAAAAGAAGTGAATAAAAAAAAAGAGGTCATTTTTCTTCAATTGTTGCTCTTGACNTTCCACGACACTGCTAGCAACATCTTTGCCTTTTCCCTTTTTTATTTTGGCGTTTCAAACGCTACACAACAATGAGGTACGCTTGCGGTTACTTTGCGTTGCTTTTAACAACGCTCAACTTCACTTCCGTCCCAATCCCCAACTTCAACGAGAGCTTTCTGGGAGCCACCGCGTTTAATCTGACGTGCAGCAACATCACTCTTGGGCCCAGCGAGTTAACTTCTGCGTTTTACAAGTCAGCGACTACTGCCACCAGCGGCGGGTGGCTGCACTGTTCCGCGAACTTGACCGCGTACGCCTACAGCGGTCACGTGCATGCGGATATTGCAATAGGGCCGAGCACCCTAGAGCTGACCTCACATGCGCCGTGTCCTGCGACGGAATGCTGGTACAGTAATTTTTCAGCGAACACGTGCGTGGTTAATGCGACGGTCACAAACCTTTATGCCGACCCGCCAAGCCGTCTGGTTGACGCGTTGCTGCGGCAGATGCGCGTCTCCCTTAATGAATTCTTGCCGACGTACGTCTGCGATGTGGTGCTGCCTGAGGTGGTACGTAACATTTCCGAGTTTTATCCCGACATACTCCCAGCACGCAAAACAGTAGACAAGCCTGTTTATCCCATGCACGCTTCAGAACTTGTAATGGCCGGCTTGAGAGTTTTCGATGCCGCCATAAATGTCATGATGAACAGAGAAGGCATTGCCTTTCCCGGTTCATATCCCGGCTCCGAGCGTGCTTTCTTCTTTTTTGAACTTCCTGGTCAGTTTCTCCACGCAGCTCGCACGCTGGTTGCGACAGATGCAAATGTGTCTATTCAAGACTGGCTGCGCAGCATTATAGACAACGTTGTTGATCGCACGCTCCCGGAGCCCTTCCCCGTGTATGGCCTGCCTGGGACTGTATCGAACTTCAGCTTTGACACCTACGGCCGGCGAAACAAGTATGGTGATGTGCTTAGCAATTGGGATACGGAGCTTCGTATTGACGCGACAATGGCAAGCTGCGACGCCAACACATGTGAGCTATACCTTCACCCCGGAGTTGAGCTCCGACAGCCACACCTACGCACAATGGACAAAGCTGTGAGTTACGCCGTGAGCTCGTTAATGGCATCTGCGCTGCCCGTCATCAACGCAAAGATCAGCGCATTGTTGGCCAGCGTGGCTACCAAGCAGGGTCGCGACCCCCAATCTGCCAACGCGACGGTGACTCTTACGATCGGCAACAAGGCAGTTCTGCGCGAGTCGCCGAAGGTGTGGCCGCTGTTGGCAATCGCCGTTTTTGCTGCCGCTGGTGGTACCTGGGCAGTGCGCCGCAACCTGCGTCTGCACGCAGCAGAAGCAGTGATGAACACCGCCACCGGTACGCCTGTGTCTGCGGCTCGCCTGGTGGCGGAGGATGTGTTCATGCTGGTTGCCGCAACAGCGTGTCTGATGCTCTTTGCGGCCTCAAACACGATGACAGGCGCCAGCGTTATACTCGGGCAGACTCTGAACACGTACTCCTTCTCCATGTGGAACACGGTGACGGATTTGTGGCGTGCCGGTTTGGTGCCGCTGTCTGTGTGCGTTTTCATTTTTAGCGGGGTCTACCCGTACGTAAAGCTGCTCTGCCTCGTTTACTTCACCGTGGTATTGCAGCGTCCTCTGAGTAAGCGACTGGCGCTTATCGACGTGCTGGGCAAGTTCTCCTTCATTGACACGTTTGCCCTCATGGTGATGGTCTCCGGACTGGAGATCCGCCACGTCGCACGCGTCTTCATCCACGCCGGCTTTGCCCTGTTTCTCTTTGCCACCATCGCCTCCATCGCGCTTGGCAACTACGCCACCACGCTTTACCGCCGCGGCACGTCGCACCGCGTGGTAGGGAGTGTTGAAGGTGCCGAGGCAGCCGCCAACAGCAGCGGCAACGGCGACGGCGCAGGCTACGTACAGGTGGCTGCGGTGGACACAGAGCCTGCGCCAACCCTCGGACCCGCAGGAGATGCAAATGCGGCCTCAGAGCCGTCTTGGCAAGCAAAGCTGCGCACTGTTGTCCGCCTTGCACTGCCGTTTCTGTTGGTGCTACTCTGCAGCTTGCCCGCGTGGTTGTGTGGGTGTCTGCAGTACACCGTCGGCGGCGTGGCTCGCCTTTTTGCGCCCACCAAAAAATCGCTCACTCTTTGGCAACTCGGTTACCTTAACAGCTGGGGCGAGGTCAAGACCTACACTTCCGAGGACATTGATCTGCGCAATAAGGCTGTGGCGACGTCCCTTCTGATCACCGCGCTCACGACAATGCTGCTTGCACCGTGTCTCTTCACACTCATGCCGAGACGGTGTGCATTCCTGGCGTCGTGGTGTGCGACGGATGTCTTTGTGGTGGCTTGCGTGGCAGGTCTGCTGCAGCTGCATCAATTTGTCACGTTTGTGCTCGGGGACGGCATGGAGGATCTCTACACGGCCCACGCAACGCTGCTGTGGCCGATGTTGCCGCTGACGCTGGCAGCCGTGATGGTGTGGCGCTTTACCATTCACGACGTTGTGGACAGTTTGTGGCCACTAAAGTAAGTGTCCTTTGGGCCGTTGGAGGGCTGGCGGCGCGCGTACGTGTTACTGCAGCGCAAACCAATACACGGGAAAAGTACACACACACAAAAAAAAAATACGCGCGACGAGTGAATATTTTATCTTCATCAAAGTCTAAGAGACGAAAGAGAACGCCCAAAATCTTCGCATGAACCNGGATCACTGCAAAGTAATGAAGGAGAAACATTTATATTTCTTTTTTTTTGGTTTGTTTGCTTCTGTGCTTTTCCGTCTTCAAGCTTTGTTTTTTTGGTCTTACAAATTACTGTTTTCTTATGCATCACCACAGAATTTTATAATGGCGTTCTGAAAAGATTTTGAAAACCAACTGTGTACAGAACGTCTTATTGATCACTACGCCCAACAACAACAGCTGACATGCTTTAAATGCTTTTTTTTTTTAATCACTATTTGTACTCTCAACCTTTTTTATCGTATTCAAGATGTTTCTTTTGTTTTTATATATACTTTTCAATGGAATGTTTTCTTTTCGAGAGCTGCAACGTAAAGATCACAAACTGAAGCCAACTGTGCCAAGCTTAGGTTTGAGTGTTGAACGTCGAGTTGACTAAGTCGCGCACGATGAAATAAAGTGCTCGGTGCAACATTCCCTTTTATAGGAGACACTTCAAGAAGGCGCTTTTCGGTCAAGTCAAAAAGATGACGAGGAGGTGTGGAGAGTTTAACAACGGTTCTCTAAAGGGGGGCCAATCCAATGCTCTGCTTCACCGTTCAGCTATTTTATGGACTCAAACAAAGTTCCGCAATCACGAAAAAGAGAAAAACAGTATGACGGTTTTTTCAGATTTCTTTCTTTCTCTCATGCGCTACACTGCTTTTCCCCTCTTGACCTTTTTTTTTTTTTCATCCTGCACAATCTCACTCGCAGCAGCGCGACACAAATTCTTCTGACGGCCTTGCACACGCAACAGCACTTTTCGACGCATTTGCGATCGCTGGTCAAAAATTTGTAGCATTACAACAAGCACACACACACACACACACACACACACAAGCCAACAATTACAAAGAAAAACCATGGACGCTTCAGATGACGACGTTGTGATCATCGACTCGTCCTCAGAAGGTGATGAGGCCCCGCCGCCACGCGTTGGCACGCCGCAGACCTGGCGCTTCAACGGTCAAGGCGTGACCTCGGCTGCCCAACCGCCAGGGTCGACTCGCGTAGCTGATCCATCACCGGCGGCAGCACCGCCACAAAGCACCGCCCACGACGCGACGTGTCAAAGTCTGCGTGAGAAGCTGCAATCGTTGGCTAAAAACCGGGTGGAGGCCGATACGCAGACGGATGGATGCACAGACGACGAAGCTTCTGAAATAGTTCACCGACACCTTACCCAGCTCGACGCTGCACTGGGCATTCGCGTCGCCGCGCCGTCTGCGAAGCGACAGGAAGAGCGCACAGCCTTGAAGAAGTTTGCGACTGCGTGGCGTGCGGCGGCACAGTCACTGAAACGCCCACGTAGCGATCCTCTGCATGACACGTGGAGCTCCTCAGTTGAGAGCGAAAAGACGGAAGTAGAGCAGACGGAAAAGGGCGGGCACAGTAGTGATGAGACAGCTTTGGAAATCAAGGTAATGAAACAAGAGCGCCCGGCGGTGGCAGATGCCGCTGGCACATCGCCGTACCTAGCTGCTGCCCCTGCGTGGGCCGACGAGGTCAAGACGGCGCTGTTGGCGTGTCAAAGTCTTCTTGCTTTCCCCGCCGCTTCTGCAGAAGGAGGAGTGGGTGAAGAAAACGGTGGTGATGCAGCGTGCCGCGCTCGTTTAAAGCTTGCCGCACCTCCATCATCACCGCCTACCAAAGTAGTTTCGGCCTCTCCTTTACTCTCACAGCCCATCTTCCACAACAGCAGAGACGCAGTGCAGGACAGTCTGCACGGGTCAACGACGCCGGCAGTGCCGCCACCTGCGCCGAAGCACAACGAAAGCTTCGAGGCCGCCTTTGAGGAGGACACGCCTTCTTCGTCGCTTCTGCGTGAAGCTGAAGTCATCTGCGCACGTGAGCACCGCAGCAGCCTCCTGCCGCTCTACACGGAGCTGCACGCTCTACGAAAGCAGAACGCGCAACGGCAGCAGCAGCAGGCGCAGTCGGTGTGCGGCGAGCTGCAGTGGGAGCAGCGACTTTTAACGGAGATGCTGACGGAGTGTGAGACGCAGTTAGACTTTACGCACGCAAACTTCTTGGAAAGCTGCCGCGGCGGCCTGGCTCCGCTGGAGGCGTTGCAGCGGCGTCTGCAGACGCTGGACAGCTTCCAGCGACAGCTACGTGCGGCGCAGACGACCGCGGCGGCGCAGGCGGCGCCACCTTCTGCCGCGACGGCACCGGAGGCGGCTGCTGCGCCGCGAAGCGCACGGGCTGTAGGTCTGGCGGCTGAGGCCGTGGCGCGCCACGCCGACGCGGAGCAGCGGCGGTTGCAGACCGACCTCGCGGCGGCGCGGGCGGAGTTGGCGGTGCAGGAGCAGCGCCTCGCCGACCTGCAGGCCTCCTACGCCCACGTCACGTCGCAGCTGCAGCGCAGCCTCGACGCGTCAGACTACGTGGACCGGGCGGCGATTACGGCGTTGAAGCAGCAGCAGCACGAAGCGCTCGCCGCACTCGCCGCGCGCCTTGGCTGGACTCTCATCAACTCAACGCCTGACGTGCTCAGCCTGCGGCACCCGGGCACGGGGGAGGTGCTGCACGCCAACCACACCTACTCCTCCATCAACGGGAAGCCGTGCGCGGATGTGGCCGAGGCGCTGGCCGAGTACCTGGTGCGGCACCGTGCGGCGAACCCATCCCCGTCGGCTCCTCCTGCGGTTTCCGCTTCTGCCTCGATGGTGGAGCCCGACACTGCAGAAAAATCTTTCTTCTCCACCTCTGCTGAACCGGCAGATGTAACAAAAACGCTCGTTGCATCTGAGGCGGCGAAGAGGGAAGAAGCTGCGCCGCCCGCCCCGTTTTCTCTCCACGACAGCGATGTGGCGAATGCCCCTGCCAGCGCAACAGTGGAGCAACCGAAAGACACCTCGGTTGGCTTGCCCTCCTATCCAAGTTCTTCTGCCTCACACAACGAGGAGAACTCACGTCATGACGATGAGGCAGACCCTGCGGTGGAGACGAGCGACGCTTCCCCCTCCGAGCCAGGCAATGCGGCGAGTGAGGAGCAGCAGGAGCAAGAGCAGACGGAGGAAGAGGGGGAGATGACAGAAGATGAAGAGGACAACGCTGCGATAAGTGAAGCAGAGAGCACGCACGGTGATGATGAAGAGAATTGCTCTCAAAGCGCCGAGCCTGATGACGAAGAACACGAGACATTGTCGGACACTGAGGCGAAAGGCGAGGGTGAGGAAGAGGGCGAGGATACAGAGGAAGAGTTTGTGAACTACAGTAATTTACAAAGCGATGCCACGCCGCATTCACCCTCGAATGCAAGCCGAGTGACCGACGCCTCTAAAGATGCTGCGTCGGCGCCGGCAGAGGACACGGCTAGTACGAACGCCTACACCGGCTTCTTTTCGGAAAACGCGTTGTGGAATGACTAAGGGGTTTGCAAAGTGGCAGGAGATAGAGAGAGGGCTCTATTAACAAAGCTATTTGTGGTCTTGCAAGCAGCGAGACTCAAGCTTTCTATTTTTTTTTTTTTAAATTTGCTTATAACAGTCAGGAGTTGTAGCTCCCAACTGTTGTCACTTTCTACTACCTTTAAGACCTCCCACCTTTGTTTTCTGCTGCTGACATCCTTTGTTGTTGCTGTTGGTTGTTGTTGCTTTAATTATAAAGCATTTGCTGGAAAAACAAAAGATGAAGTGAAAGCTATATCTGTGCGTTTTTAAGTTTTCTCAAGGAAGAGAAACAAATTAATAGTAGAAAACACACCATGAGATAATCTGTATTTACGCGTGATAGCAAACTCATGCACTCTCGTTGCCATCGTTGTCTTTCTGCGTTGGACGCTTTCTCAGAAGAACCAAGTAGCTTCTTTTGTGAGTATTAAAAACATGAAATTGTATCGATTACGTCAACTGAAAAAAAAAACAACAATGAACAAATTCACAACAATGCAGACCGATCAAGTATGTATCTTTTTCCTCAGTTAGTCACAAGTTGGCCTCTTTCTCACTCTTTTAAACTTTTTCACCTTTTGTGTTGCTCTATTTTCTTTCTCAAATAATATAAAAAACTTAAGGAAGAGGATTTTGTGCTTATTACGCGTTTGGTTAGGCGTAGTTGAAGCCGAAGTAAAACGGTTGTTAATCGAAGAGCAGTACTACCAGTCAACCTGGTGCTCTTCTGCCTCTATTTGAAACGCAAAGAGAGTTTTAATTTTGCAGCTGCCCCAGCAAAACTTCATTGCGTTTCATCCTTTTTTTTTAAGCGCAACAGCGCCCGTTTGTCTACAGTTGTGCGCTTTACGGTTTCGCTTTTGCACTCTAGATTTTTTTCTTTGTGTGTGTGTGTGTGTGTGTGCGTTGTTGGCGTGCGTGTCTAAATTACAAATGCGCGTCGTAATCGTTGGTGCCGGTCTTTCGGGCCTGTCCCTTGCTGCTTTTCTGCGGCGCCTCAACGTAGATTGCGTTGTAGTGGAGCAGGCGCCGTTCTTACAAGCAAATTACACCACACCTTACACTCTCTTTGCCAATGCCCTCAGCTGCTTCAAGGCTTTTGGGATGGAGTACATCCTCACGAACAGCGGCATGCGTCCGGAGGAGTGCTTTGGCATTCAGAACGACAAGGGAAAGTGGCTGTTGCGTATCCCAAACAGAGATCTTCATCTGCACGCCCTAAGTGCGGAGGACGTCGTCCCGCTCAGCACGGCCCCTGCGGCAAACAGTGAGTCCATTGTGTCGCAGCGGCTGATGGAGGTGCAGAAGCAGGAGATGGGCTACGTGCCTCTGCGCTGCACGGTGCCGGCCTCCTACCTACGCGATGCCCTTCGTCGTCACATTCCGGAAATTAAGTTTGCAGCGCGGGTGGTGGACCTGCTGCCGCACGACGGCATCAAGGGCGGTGTTCACGCCGTTCTTGAAGATGGTTCCACGGAATGGGGAGACGTGGTGGTGGGTGCGGATGGGATGCACAGCACAGTGCGACGCCTCCTCTACCCCCACGAGCACGTCGGCACGAGCAGTCGCTCCCTCGGCACGATGCAGATCGACGGCTTCGCCGCCTGCCCGCACTGCCCACCACACCTGCAGCAGCCGGTCGAGTGTTGGGGGGCCGGCCGCACGTTGCGTGCGGTGCCGCTACACCGCTTCGGCGAGAACACCCTCGCCTTCACCGCCACCCTCCACCGGCTGCCGCAGGAGATGGTGGACGTGCACGCGGAGATGGACGCGATGGAGGTGCTGCATACGTTCCGCCAGCTTCTTGGCCGCGAGTACGCCGGCTTCGGCGAGGACGTGGCGGCGCTCTTGACGCACGCGCAGCTGGCGGTGCCGACGGAGGTGCTGGAGGTGCCGGTGATGCCCCGCTGGTACAATCGACGGGCGGTGTTGATGGGTGAGGCAGCGCACGGGTCAATGCCGTCTTTCCTCGATCAGGACGCCTCTTTGTGCGTCGAAGACGCCGCTCTGCTCGCCGTCGCGCTGCTGGATGTGCCCCTGCAGCGCGACAGCGGTTTTGAGTACGCCTTCCGCCAGTTCGAAACTGTGCGTCGCGACCGCGTAGAACGCTACATTCGACAGTCGCGTCGCGCACGGAAGTTCACCGCGATGACGAACACGTCAGTCCGCGATGCGCTGCTGCGACTGACGCCGCCGCTGGCTGTGAACGTGGCGCAGCGGTGGCTCTCCAACTGGACCTACAGCTCTCAGCAGCTTGCCGTGGACCCGAAAATTAAGATGGAGACGGCATTCCGCTAGCCAGAAGCGTTTCGTCTCAACTTGTTTTTCTCTCTCCTGTGGTCCTCGGGAAGCATTGCGTTTCCAGTTTCATTCATGGACTCCTTGTAACGACGCCCAAATAAAAAAAGAATATAGCTCACGTGGATGTTTATTCTTTATAAGAGCGCTATCCCAACATCTGCGCAATTGCACGTTGCGCGCTCAGCAAGGAGTTCAAACAGAAGAACAAATCCATGTGTCGTTCCAGAAAAAGGGAGAGAATATTGTTGCTGAAGGAGTAACAAACGCAAATAGGCTTTTGAGAAACCTTTTTTTTCTTTGTGAATCCGCTGCAGCGCCGGCTTGCAGCAATGATTGCGTTCACTTTCACAGATAACCCGTTTTTGTTACCTTTTTTTTTGTTGCGTAACAATGGCAAATAAAACTCAGCAATTACACCAGCGCGCGCGCACACACACACACACACACAAGCAAGAAAAAATACGACAAGAAACAGCTCGTTACTTTCTTTTTTTCTGTGTGTGTTCCGGTCTTAAGTATCTGAAAAAATAGTGTTTAGCAAAGACGACAGAAAGCTACAATTGTTTTTGTAGTCACGTAGAATTTGCTTCCCTACCTGATCACGGAAATGAAGAGGGCTGTGCATTTATTTTCTTACTTTAGAAAGAGGCGTATCACTCAGCTTTTCTAATTTAGAAGATGAATAGATTTTTTTTTTTCAAATTAGTGATCAAAAGGAGGCTGCTTTGTTGCGCGTCACATATGCATGCTAGTGAGTCCTCTTTGCTCATTCATTCATATACACAAATTTCAGCTCACTATCTTTTCTCTTCCGTCTTACAACAACTCCTCCCACATCTTAATTTTCCATCCCTAATCAGGGTAAGCTACAAAGACGCTACACGCATTTCAAGCTGACAAGCAACGCGGCTTGTCGTCAACAGCTTTCTCGCTTTCCTCCCTTCTTTTTTCTTCATTTCCGCCGCTACCTCTTTTTCTTTATCGTTTGCGCATTGAGCTGCTGTCTTCAGCTCTTCCATACCTTTGCTGCTGACAAAACAGCGTACAATAAAAGTTTCTTTTTTCTAAATTATTTTTCTTCATTCTTTGTTCTTTTTTGCTTACTTTCCGAATTCTCTCTTCACTGCGTCTTCAAAAGCGTACCGGCGCAGCGACACAAGTAAAGCATTATAAATACTCACACAAACACATCATTTCTCCTTTTGTTTTCATTTTGCCTTTTTTTCTCTTAATATATATATATATATATATATCTGTTATTCATCTACAGCTTAATAAGCTTCTTCAAAGAGCGATAAGCATTCTGTTTTTTTTCTTCATTTTGTTATATCTCTAAACGCTTTTTTTCTCACCAATACCTCGCATAATATTGTAGAATTATCCGCTAAAGA
>MDUD01009968.1:72878-85353 GCA_002216565.1 Crithidia mellificae
CGTCTGTTTTGAATGCAGATTCTGAGAGAGCAGCACCAGCACCACACACACACACGCACACACACACACACACAAACTCAAAAATACAACATCTACAAGCTCACTTCGTACTTGATTTCGTGCGCAACTGGGACAATCATGGCTACGCTGGAGAGGGAGATTGAATTTCTGCTCGCCGCGACGCGACTTCTCGACCGCGAGGAAAGTGGCGAGGAGGAGTCTTCGCAAGCGTCCACTGGTGATGCGGCACTGCAGCTGACGCCCAGCGAGCGCGAGGTGCTGGCGGAGCTTCTTCTCTCTGAGAAGCACGCGGACGAACACGGTGACAGTGCAATCGCTGACGGCCTTCCGGCTACCGTTGAGGAGCTGTCTGCCTTATTAGTGGAGAGCCCGCTATCGGCCATGTACACCGGAGACACGACGAGTCCGTACACGCGCTTCATTCTCAGCTTTTACAGCTCCGCCTTGTACGCCCAGCTCCCCACGAAGGTAAACACCTCCGCGGTGCGCCTCTTTCAACGATTCCTGTGCACCTGCCGCGGCGACGCCATACGCCAGCTGCACACCTGCTGTGGTGCCAATACGATGGATGTCGTGCTGCGTGAGTGCCTCAGCCTGTCCGGCAACCTCTCTTCCACGGTGCAGATTGCCTCTCCGACTAACGCAACAGGGCTTGTGCTGGGGGAGTTAAACTACGACGCGCACGAGGTGTCGCCGCTGGATTACCTGGATGTCTTTCTGCCTCACATCCCCTACCTCTCGCAGATGTGTCAGCAGGCGGCGCTGCTGCTGCTGGCGCACGAGGAGATGGTGCGAGTGCCGTCATCCTTTGTAGTGCTCCTCACTATTCTCTTCACCATTCGCAATATGGGAAACGGCCAGGACGCCGTCGAGCAGCTCATGCGTACGTGGCCATCCGACCGTGAAGCCCTGTTCTATCGCATGGATGCTTTTCTTAATCGATTTACGTGATGTAATGCTCTCCGACTTTTGTAGGTCAGCTTTGATCTTTGCAACTCCTTTTTCCTTTTTCTTTTCTGGCACACACATGCACAGAGAACAAACGCCTTTGTCATTTTTATCATCTTGGGCAACGCCAAGCAAAAAAACAACAACAACAACAAAAAGAGCATAGTGGCTACACATACTTGAAATCTCAGATTTTTCCCTCTCACAGCAGCTGTTTGACGTTTCAAGGACTTGGAGGCTTTTTCTGTAAGCACAATTTAAGATGCGTGCCGAAAACACAGCATTATTTTGCTTGCCTCTGCTTTGAATTTCATTCCCGCTTAACAAGTCCGTATTGCTTTCGTGTTTTTAATGAATTTAAAGGAATTAATTAAAGATGTTTATTAGTGACTCGAGGTGGAGAAAAGAATGGTGAATTATTTACCAAAACGGTTTTTTTCCCTGAGTTTTTCAAAGAGACTCTGAGCAAACATGACTGTTAGCAATCCTCAATGACATTTTTTGTTGCGTCCCTCCCTTTCTCTCTATTGCGCTCTCTCTGTCTTTTCCTCGCATTCCTCTTCCTATCTGCGCACACACTCCCGCAATAGTCTTTTACGCTGCTCTCATTCCCTTTCGTTCTGCTTTTCAACTTTTCTTTTCACCTTCGTTTTCTCCTGCTGCAGCTTCCTCCTTGACCAGATTTTGTGTAGTCTTCGTGCGTTCTCACAGGGCTCCACGTTTGTATCTGCCTCACTTTTACTGCTCCTTCTCCCTTTTTCTCATTTATTCCGCTTCTCTTTTTCTACAACAAATAAACCAATAAGCTTTTGGCTAATTTTCCTTCGTTACAATGGAAGAGTTTCACTACGAAGAGGTGCAGCTGTCGGAGATGACGCTCGAAGACGGCGTCTTGCGCTTCCCGTGCCCATGCGGTGACCTTTTTGAGCTTCTCCTGGAAGATTTCATTGCAGGCAAGGATGTTGCGCAGTGTCCTACGTGCTCGCTGACAATTAAAGTGCTCTTTTCTGCAGAGGAGAAATGCAGTTTTCTCGCCTCGAGCAATGCCAGTGCTGCTTGCGTTGCTGTGGCCTAAGGTCCGTGCCCGCACCCCGTTGACGACGACGAGCAAAAGGTATATACACGCCTTTCTTTTTTGTGTTTAACATAACATGCTAAGTGCGGCAATGATCATTGCAGCGCTTACGTAAATCTGATGCTGTCTTCTTTCTTTCTTAACAAGTCTTAAATGGTTTTCGTTTTACTAATATCAACTTTTTCCTTTCATTTCAATTTTGAGGCGGATGACTAGCTCTATTCAATTTTATTTACTCCAAGTTTTGTAAGGCTTGCGTTTTAAGCCTCATAAGAATAAGTGTCAAGGACACCTATACGTGCCGGAAAACGTTAATCAACAATTTTTGTACGAAGAATCTGTATTTAAAGACTGTTTCAGATCTATAAGCTACGGTGCTTTGGAAAAGAAAAACCCTTCTGCGTCCCTGTTTCTGTCTAATCGTTGCAATGCATACTTGCAGTAGTATTTTATCGCTGGGCCAGGAGTCTGGAATCTGCTGCAGCTTCTTGGGACCGTCACTTGCACTCCCTTTTTTTTCTTATTTTTTTTTTTTTGCCACCTTGTTAAAGCCGTTGCAGTCAGAAAACGCACTGGCCTTGTCCCAACACGCTGACTAGCAGCTCCTCACATTAGCATTCCTTCACATCACACAGGTACGCACACACACGCCCACATAACACGCATATTCAGTAGCACAACTTGGTGCTAACAAAAAGTTATTTGTTCTTTAATTTTTCTTTTTTTTTTAGTACACCAATGTTTCGTCGGCTCGTGGTAAAGGCTGCTGCACCGGCGTTGCTGAGCCGTCAGCTGACAATCAGCAACGATGTCCGCGACACGATCACGAAGCCGCTGAGCTCGTTGAAGGAAGAGTGCAAAGGCCAAAATCTTGACCTTGCGGACATGGCGGATGCCATGAAGGGCGCCACCTACAAGTTCCAAGAGGCAAGCAAGAAGGCCGCTGTTGATGACAAGCAGTTCAAGGGCAAGGTCACCACCCTCTCCGCATCGCTGAAGGCGTACAACACGCGCCTCGCCAACCTGCAGAATGAGACTCGTTCGATGCAGGCGGAGATCGACGCACTGCTGAAGCTGCTGTGGGGCACCGAGCGGCCGGACGGGGCCAATTTTGCAACGCCGCCGCCGTCCGGTGCGTCCACGGCGACCATTCCGAATGACTTTGAGGTGGAGCCGCCGCCGCTGGCGAAGGCGCTGGGCGAGGAGGCCCCGACGCCGGACCCCGTCACGCCGCCCCGCCCCGCGGTGGAGCGGGTGGAGGGGGAGCGTGTGTCGGACACGGCGGCCAGCGCATCGAGCGAGGCGGTAAAAGAGGAGGAGATCGAGGTGGAGACGATTGAGGTGGACGTGGAGCCGCCGGCGCAGGAGGACCCGGTGGAGTCGATGAAGGTGACCGACATTACGAAGGAGCTCTACGAGAAGGGCGTGAACTTTTCCGACTGCATGGACGCCCGCTCGCTGCGCCAGCGCTACCGCGATGTCTTGAGCGGTAAAATTCCAACGAGCGCCAACGCATCAGCGGCGGCCGGAGCCAAGTTTACGGAGCCGCTCACGGAGAACAAATCGCAGCCCCGCATGCCGCAGCGCGCCGCGTCTTCGCCATCGCAGTACCAGAATCAATACCAACAACAACAGCAGCAGCAGAACAACAACAACGCCGGCAACGGGCTTGCTTACGACCCGTACCCGAACGCGCAGCGCAAGATGGTAGACCCGATGAAATACGTGCGTGAAATTAAGCAGGAGCTGGCCCTTGAGAAGGGCATCGATGCCGGCACGGTCGACCTCTGGAGCGGCAAGGTGAAGCTGGACGACAACAAGCGCCTGTACGACTACCCGTCCGTCCAAAACTACCCAATTGAGGTGCGTCAGAAGGGTGACATTCCATCGTAATAGCCTTGTAGCTTTGCGAAGCTCTCTTTGGCCAAATCGCGTCTTTTTGTTGAAGCGATGGCGTGTAGGTGGAGGTGCGCGCGCGCAGTTTTGTTAATTTGGCAACAACTGTACGTGCTGTGCTGCACATGCAAATCATTGCAACGGTGCAACCTTGTGCTCTTGTATAGCGCATGCCTGGTTTTTGCTTAATCAAATAAAGATGTGCACTTTTTGCGTCTACAGCTCCGTTTTTTTTTTGTGTGATGAAGAAGTGCAAGAGCTTAAAACGCAATAAGCCCGAGGAGCCTATATTCTTTTCTTTACATATTATTCCCGTAAAGTCTTCACTCCGTTGATCAATTTGAAAAAAAAAAAGGTGATTGTTTGTTTATTACTGTCTTCTTTCTGACTGTTGTTATTCTGTGTTGTTGAAAGAGATGTGTGTTTAGTGGCTGTCGCTCACATAAGGCAAAGAAAAGAACAAGGGCAAAAAAAGCTAAAATTCTGACCTTGAAAAAAAGAAAAGAAAACAGGCCTTTTATCGAGGACGGCAAAACAAAAAGTCAGAGTAGAATTGTTTTTGCTAAACTTGGTGACTGCGAAACTTTGCGAGGAGTAGAGGAGCGTTCGTCGACGATTCCGCAAAAGGTGTCTGTGCAGCGATGTCTTGTCCTGTGTAAAAAGTAGCTTCAGAAGCTTTCTGCCACCTTTAAGCCTACCAAAAGAGTTTAGATATGAAATTACTATGAAGCTGCTTTGACTTTTATAGTATTCCTTTTTGCCTCTCGCGTCTTTAATGTGGCGGTCCAATATTCTAACGACTCTATATGTTTATTCTTTCCTCTCGTTTTCTAATCTTTAAAACATTTTTATCGTACTGACAAACATGGTTTTATATATTTAGTCTAAAACCTCATTTGTTTTGGTTCCTCAATAGCCTTTAAAAGCCTCACAACACCAACTAGTGCACCAATGGAATCAACGGGCAATTCTTCCAACACGTTTCGGCACAGCTCGTTGCCGAGCGCACAGGGGGCACCTGGGCCGTACACGTGTGCAAGCACGTCGGGCAAACACGTGGAGGGCAACCTCCGCGGGTTTCATTACGTTGAGGAAGACCGGACAGTGAAGCGGAATGAGCGCACCACCAAACCGGCTTTGTCAAACCGACGCCGTGACATTTGATGCGGTTTGTCTATGTAGGCTATTTTCGTTGTACGCGTATGGTGCTCTCGTGGGGTGTTGTGCTTAAGATTGTAATGTCCTGCTACGCTTTGTCAGCAAAATGCTAACTAAAAAAAGGAAAGGAAAAGGAAGTGTGATTAAAAAGGGATACCTTGTTAGCTTTTGGCTTCGTCTGGTCATAAATCTACTGAGCACCTTGTCTCGGGTGAGCAATATGGCGCAGGATTAACTGCCATCAAAGTGTGCTTGTCAACGCTTTGTAAGCCAAACTAATTCCTTTTGTTTAGCTGGCTGGCCTTGTCGAGCGTCTTTCACAGCAGCAACGGTCCATGAACCTTTTTGCAATTTCAGAACCTGAATTTGACTACTTAATCTTCTAGCACCACTTCTTTTTATCTCCTTTTCAACCTTCATGTAAACATGATCGTGGGCTATTTATTTTCTGTCAATTTAGAAAAAGAATTTCTAAGTTTGCAAACAGTTTCAGCTGAAGCCCCGATTTTTGTTGCCTGTTTAGAAAACTCAAAGGTGACGTGAAGCATTTGTAGCCTTTCTTGTTGAAGGCTTTAATCAGCTGACGGTTTTTTGTCAGCTTTGCAAACAAACACACAAAAATAAAATTTTCTTGTAGTCTACTTGTTGTGCCAATTGCCCTTTCATTGTGTGCTGTCGTTTATTTTTGTTTTGGCCAATTTTCTTTCTCATAGTCTCAATTGTTCTTCTTATCGACTCTCTCACGTTTCCTACCTAGCATTGAGTCTCGCACCCGCCGTCAGCATGTCTGATGAAAATAATAACACGGATTCGGAGACGAAGCTGCTGCAGCAGCTGTCTGAGCGCTACTACGAAGCCTTCAAGCGCGAAACGCGCGGTACAGCCGGGGCGACAGTGGAGACTTCGCTCTTGCGCATGATGGCCGCAGTTGGCGAGCTGTCTGCCCTCGCGTTTGCCAACACTGCCGGCATTTCGCCTTTTGAGCGGGAGGAGGTCTCGCGGCTGATTGGCAAGCTCAGCATCTCCGTCGCCGCCATTGCGGAGGCTTTCGACCTGAATGTGGCCCGTGCCACACTGCAGTACCTCGACGAGGAGCTCAAAGCCACTTCCGCCATGCCGCAGCGCCGTCCAAACGACGCACCGCCTTCCACGTCGTCGGACGCTGCCGCCGCCGCAGCCGCAAAGTCGGAGACGTCACCGTCCTCGCGCTCCCCGCGTGCCACGGCGGCTGAGCCATCGACGTCGGCGGACGGTGCCTCGGTGGTTCTGTCGCCCGCCTCGCACGAGCGCTTCTTCCTCTTTGTGGATCAACTTGCCAACGCCTCGCGGCAGTCTTTCGAGGCCGCCAATCTGAAGTGGGTGGCGCCAGCCCCAAACGGGGCCATCGAGGAGCTAATTCCCAATGGCAGCGCCATCACGGTGCGCTACGACGACTTTCCGCGCTACCGCGCGAAGCTCGCGCAATTTCGTGAGGCACGCGCGCGACAGGCGCGGGCATCGTCGGCGAGCGCCTCACCTAGTCCCGCCAACGCCAACGCCAACGTGGTGGCAGCGGCGGCGGCGGCTGCGTCCTACGCCCTGCCGACCGGCCCCGCCGTGGCCTCCATCCCGGCCACCATGCCGGCTGTTCTCGCGCAGGCACCCGGCTACGACCCGGTGCGAGAGTCCGACCTCTACTCCCCCAGCCACTTCAGCGGCGGCCTTTTCAGTCCGATGGCACGTGCGTCGGATGCGCCGGTGGTGAACGTGTACGCGCCGCCCGCCGTGGTGGCCAGCGAGGCGGCCAACGGAGGCGACACAGACGCGCGGCGGCGGCAGGCGTTGCAACAGATTGGCCGACCCTACGAAGTGAGCGACTTCCACCAGAAGGTCAATTTGCTCCGAAGCGGGCTGCTGCACGGAAGCGAAATTGCGCGGCTGGGTCTCACTTTCAGTGTGCCGGACGGCCCGCGAGTGGTGGAGCTCATCAGTGATGGCATGCAGGTAAACGTGACGGCAGCCAACGCCGCGGCGTTCCTGGACCTGCTGGATCGCTACCCCGATGCTCAGATGCCGTCGCCGGCACGCGTGCACCGCACAAACAGCGTACGCAAGATCGACGTGCGGTCGGTCATCCCAGACGTGCCGCCGACCTTCAGCCCGTCGCACTTCTCCCACGATCTCTTTGCGCCGTACGCCAAGCCCACCCCTGCCGTGTACGTCGACTACGACAAGAGCGAGCGCATTTTGCCACCGTTCCTCAAAGAACAGTCGCAGCCGGCGCCAAAGGACACTCGCAACCTTTACCTCAACGCCGCCCGCTGCTCCGACTGCACCACGCTGGAGCGCATCTTGCGTGAAGTGAAGGTGAACCCAGCCGCGGTCACCAAGTACGGCGTGACATTCTGTGTGCCCAGCTCGTTGGAGCCGTACTCGACGCCGGAGGAGATGCACACGGGTCTACACGCGCTCTTTCCGTCCTCGGCGCTGCAGGCTGTGACACCAGAGCAACAACCGCAATTCCTCTCCCTCGTTAGGCAGTACTTTCCACACATTGTATAGTCAGGGCAAACAAGCACGGCCATGAGCGGAAGAAGCCTCTTCTTTTATAATTTTTGTGGTCTCAAATGGGAGAACAATTGATGACAGTTTGCAACATGAAGAGAAGAGGATAAGGCTGTACATAAAATCGATAGTCCGTTCGACTTAGCGCCGCTGCCATGACACACAGAACTGGGTGTCAAAGATGTTTGTAGTTCCTCGTGGTGTTGTTGTTGACAAAATTTTTTTCTGAATTGTTAGCTGCTCTGTGACTAAACTCTTTCTGGCTAGTGTCCATGTGCGCAAAGATGGTATGCAAGTTGTCGTCTCAATGTGCCGCGGACGATAACAAATAAGTAGGGGTATCTTTTCATCAATTTCCGACCTGCAACTACCCTCATACAAGTCGCATTCTCTTCTCAGCTTTTTCTGGCATTATTTTGGCTGCGTTTTTGCTTTCTTTGTTGTTGGTGTTTGTGTTGCTTGTTTTTTTGGTGTTGGCAAACGTGTTTTATTCATCTTTTCGAAAATCAATAGCGCCTTCTTTTTTTTTTTCTTTTAGTCACGAGACACATTACAAACCTGAGCACGCTCGAAGAGCACTCCAATAAAAATTGTAAAGAAAGTTTTTCTTTTCTTCATATTTTTTTTTTTTTTGATATATCGCTGTGTTTGCGTCTCTTCTCTTGTTCCTCATCGTCCTCCACTGTACTTTAAACAAATCTAAAAAGAAAGTATACGGAAATCCGTGTCAGCCTGGTCATAAATATACATGCGTATAGATACGACCCAATTTTCTGTCTGCGCCTCAATTGGTACACCTGTTTGCGCCGCTAGCTTGAAGCATTGTTTCCTTTGAAATGATTATGACGTATGTGCGCTTTTTCTCTGCAATCGAAGACGTCTAGTTCTTTTTTTTACCAAAGAGATTGCATGACGTATCAGAACAGCTCAAACGTAATGTTTTGTTTACTTTCCACCTCCTTCTTTTCTTAATTTCTCTCAACTTGTCTTTTTTAATTTTCGATTGTTGTCTTTGCGCCTTATCCAATACAACTGCATTGCCAACGTAACAAATGTTGCTTTTGACATTCTCATGAATTCAGAAAATAACTAAATAAAAAAACATTTAAACCTCCAGATATTAATTTTAGATTGCAGCTCAGCTTGCAATTGAAATTTAAACTTTAGCTTTTCCCTTTTTTTTTTAGATAGATTCTCTTATTTTCGCTTGTCCTTGTCTGTTCTGGACCAAAAAACTGACATATTAGCCAGCGTCTTTTTTCCCCCCTGTTTCTCTTCAGTACCCTTTTAGACTTGCAACTAGAGTTTTGCCATTATAACACAACAAAGCAAAAAAGTTCATCTTTCTGCACAGAAAAAAAAAACCACTTTCAATTCAATTTAACAAGCATCTCAATTTTAAGTCGGGAAGCTTTTGATAAATATTTAATTTGAAAGTAAAATCAGAAAACAATGAGCGAGAATAACAGCCTTTGCCTTCTAGGGAGCTTCCACCTCCCAGACCCCATGCCAGACACCGACACCAGCTCGACCGCAAACACACCGTCCACGCCGCCTGAAAAAGCAAGCGAGGCGCCGACGCCCAACGGGGACGCCACCGCAGCAATGCCGCCGCCGTCGCCGTCGCCAACGGGCGAGAAGTCGGTGAAGGCTGGTGCAGAAATGGACCTGACGAAGATGATGCTTGACACGAGCAGTTTCCTCCGCACCGCCTCTGCGCAACGTCCGTCCGTGCGCTACCCCAGCCGCGCCTCCGTCTCCAACTCCGCCTTCATCTCCGCCCACGACTACGACGACCTGCGCGCGCGGCTGAGTCAGGTAAAGCGGGAGCTGCTGAAGTTGACGAACGTGCAGAAAGACCTGGACATGGCAAACTTCGAGCTCAAGCGCACCCAGGATGAGATGACTTTGCTGCGCGAGAGCAATCAGTCGCTGAAGCGCGAGCTGGCAGAGTATGAGCAGCGCTGGGAGAAGGAGCAGAAGGCACGTGCCTCCCTCGAGGCCAAGCTGTCGGCTGATGGTGCCAAGCGAGGGGAGGAGGTGGCGACGCTGAAGCGCAGCCTCGAGCTGCTGCGCGAGGACACCGCCAATCAGCTGGAGGAGGCCACGGCGCAGCTGGAGAGTGAATTTCAGGCCCGCACGCAGTCCATGCGCGAGGAGCTGCGCCGCATGGAGGAGGACCGCGACCAGCTGCTGGCGGATGTGGCCGCGGCACAGCAGTGCAAGGAGGCGGCAGACGACAAGGTAAACGAAATGCAGGCGGACTTGGAGAGGACGCGGGCCGAGCTGGGCAAGATCGAGGCGCTGCAGAAGCAGTGTGCCCTTCTTGAGCAGCAGCACCGCGATTACGTGACGCAGCAGGACGCGCAGAGGGAGCGCGATCTGGCGACGCAGAAGGCGCAGCACGACGCCTACGTGGAGCAGCTGACCCGCAACAAGGAGGAGGCGGCCGCTGAACACGTGGCGGAGGTGCAGCAGTGGAAGAATAAGCATAAAGCCATCGCCGAGGAGCTTGCCGCGGCGCGGTACTCGCTGAGTGAGTTGCAGGAGGACGTGAAGCAGCAGAACGCCGACCACGCGAAGGAGGTGCGCCGGCTGGCGGAAGAGCACCGGCTGGCGCTGTGCGAGAAGCAGCTGCAGCTGGAGACGGCGGTGCGGGAGGCGAAGGGTAGCAAGTCCTCCATCGAGGAGGAGGCGCACTCCCTGCGGCGGCAGCTGTCGCAGGTGTCCAGCGAGCTCTCCACCGTCGCCGGCGTTCTGGCGCAGCGTGAAAAGCAGCTGGCCCAGCTGGAGGAGGAGCTGTCCAGCACGCGGGACCGCTGCCTCGCGGCGGAGCAGGAGAACGCGCAGCTGGCCAGCGACGCGCAGGCGAGCGCAGATAAGGAGGAAGAGGCGTACGTGCGGCTGGAGCGCCTGGAGCAGAGCAAGTTGGAGATTGAGGAGAAGTTCTCGCAGGATGTGCTGGAGGCGATGGCCCGCATCAGCAGCCTCGAGACGGCACTGATGCAGAGTCGTAACGAGGTGACGAAGCTGCGCAAGGAGCAGGTGAAGGACTCCGATGCTCACGCGGCCACCACGCGTGATCTGCGCAATCAAATCGACGCTTTGACGGAGCAGCGCATGACACTCAGCACCGACGCCGCGGAGCGCCGCCGCTACGAGGAGGCCGCCGATGACTACCGCAAGCGCTACGAGGCGGAGAAAACAAAGGCGGCGGGGCTGGCGGTGGAGCTGACAGCCGCGGTGAGCCGTTGCGCCACGCTGGAGGCGAAACTGGAGGAACAGTCGCGTCGTGCTATCGCACAGGCCGCCGCCACGCCGAAGGCCTCTACCACCATTGCCACTCGCTCCCCCATGCAGGCACTTCACACAAACAGCAACCACGTCGTGACGCGTGCGGCAGCGGCGAAGCAGCGCAGTGTGTCGTCTGCGCAGTCGGCACGCAGCGAGTCGGCCAACTCCCTGAAGCGCGCTCGCACGGAGGATGCACGTGTTTTTGCCATCAGCGGGTTTGAAGGGAACAGCGTTCTTCTGTCGTTGAAGGAGATGCCGAATGTGGCAATTGCAGAGTGCCGCTCCAACATGCCGGTGCCGTCCAACCTGACCCATCTGGTCTCCAAAGGCCACCTGACAATCAAGCTGCTCACCGCACTGGTGCGGGGCTGCTGGCTGCTTCCGGAGTCGTACGTGGTGAAATCGCTGGAGGAAAAGCAGTGGCAGCGCGAGGAGGAGTACGGCTTTCAACACGAGGAGCCGCCGCTGCTGAAGCGGCGTGTCGCCATGACGGATGCCTTTAAGGCGTGCAAGCACTTTTCCAACGCGACGCTGCTGTTGAAAGAGGGCGGCGCAATTATCGTTGACGACGCAGAGGACGCAGACATCTTGCTCAGCACGAACGCTGAGTCTCGCACCATTGAGGGTGCCTGGAGTTGGGAACAGTTTGTCGACTTTATCTACCCTGTCAAAATCTCTTGATCAGGTTCTTTTTTCTTTTTTTCTGGGTGTTCTGAACATCCAAGTGAAGTTTTTTCTTAGATCCCACGCTTTGTGGTCGTTGATGGTTTTTTTCCTATACAGCCTTTTTTCTTTCTCTAGTTTTTTCTGTAGATGCACTAGACCCACAGTCCCATTTTTTTCCCCCCTTTTCCCCTTCTTTTTTTTTTTCTTTAGACAGATCCAATAGAGTTAATAGATAATATAAGGTTTTGATTTTGACTGTAATTTCAAGCCCTCCCTACCCAATTTTGTTTTTGTCACTGCCATCTCTGACGTCAAACTCATGAGTGTCATTTCAACCTTCTGTAGCTTGTTTTTCTTCCCATATCTCTTGTCTTCCATCAAGCAAAAAAAAGAAATAACACACTACGCGCTGCATGCGTTGACAGTCGAAGTAATCGCTACAAAAAAGAAGTTGATAGGCTAAAGTTTTCTTGATTTCTAGATTTTGTTTTTATTGGAAGAGAAAAAGCGGTTTTACTTGTTAGTGTTTTGAGCTCATGAGCTGCGGTTTTGCCAGAAAACTCGTATACTAATTTACTTAGGTGCGCGCTAGGTCCAACTGCGGTTGGTTGTGGCTGCATAGGTAGTATGTAATCCATCATGGACTACCAATTCTGTTAACCCTTGTTGGTGATTTGGACTATTCTTTCAAGCGGTGTGGAGGTGCTGCAGCGACACACCTTTGTGGCGTTGAACAAGCTTGTTAAATTAACAAAGGTTTTGAAGCAACAATAAAAATGCCCCTCTGTGCTCAAGAACAAACGGTTAATCTACTTTTATTACCTCGCCGACGACCGCGATGCTCTCTTACCTGTTTCATGCTTAACCTACTGC
>MDUD01009968.1:94826-110715 GCA_002216565.1 Crithidia mellificae
TTTACTTTTGCCGTTTTACCGTACAACTTTCCACAAACTATTACTGAACAACAACTCGTTAACGTCTTTTTCGCAGACTTTAAGCTATTCCTCTAACAAAAAGCGTTCAATTCGACCAAATACCTTACAAATTGTTTCTCCACGCAAATAACTACAATAACAACAAAGGCAAAACCGAAAGATTCTATTTTTGATAAGCAAACTCGTCCCAGCATTTAATCAGCTACGCTGTTTCTTACCAATTTTCAGCCTGCACCTTCACAGACACACACACACACACACACACACACACAGACCGTATTTCCCCCTCCAAAAAAGACAGACTGAAAATCATGCTGCAGAAGTGCTTCTACTTGCTGGCGGTGTTGACCACCGTCGTCTCCTTTACGTTCTCGAACGTCTCCCTGTACCCGGATGGCACCAGCCTTCCGCTGGGCAGCGTAAACCTGCGCGTGCGCAACTTGGCTCCGCAGACGGTGGACTGGCCCGCCACGAACTTGTCCTCCACGTCGGATGCTCTTTCCTTTCAACTGGACAGCCCCCTCTCTGCCGACTTCACGGTGCAGGTTTACACGCTCTTCTTCTGGACGCCGTCGCGGATTCAGGTGACGCTGTCAGGCGGCGCCACCTACACGAAGGGAGCCGCCGACACGTGCGACTCGACGGAGCTGGTGCGCCAGTCCTGCAACACGAAGGCGCGCATTGTCGTCCGCGGTGTTTACACCGGCGTGCAGTTTGCCGATGTTACGCTCGACGTGTGCGACCAGCTGGAGCCGATGCTGAAGCAGGCGCTGGCAACCCGCACGCTGGACACCCTGCCGGCGCTTACCGCCGGTGCCACCGACATCTCGCGCCTTCTGTACTTCCGCAAGTTCACCCTCCTCAGCGATCTCTCGCAGTCCCTCAGCCTGCCGTGCTCTAAGAAGTTTATCGCGAAGAACGCGATGCAGGTTTCTACGGGCCTTGTGCTGCCAGTGCTCTTTGACATCGACACGTCCGACAAGATGGAGTCTACCAGCATCGACATTGCCGTCTCGATCATGAAGGCGCTGAAGAAGCTGCTGAACATCACCACCTACGACAACGTGACGGAGGCGACGACCACCATCGAGTACCAGGGCGGCACGGTGACGATGCCGACGATGAAGAACCTCCTCAACCAGATCCTGACAAAGGAGGCTCGCGCGGCTCTGAAGGCGTATGTGCCGGCTGGCGCCTCGCTCGTCTACGACGTCGTGGTGAACGACCTGCAGTGCCGCTTCTTCAACACCATCTGCTCCATCCCGGCAGAGAACGGCATCCAGGTCATGAACTCGCACTTCTCCGGCTTCGGCGACCTCAACGGCATCCTGGACAACGCCCTCGGCAAGTCCATCGACGAGACCATGACGAACGTCACCTTCCAGACCGTCAAGGCCACCAGCGTCCTGTCGCGCGGCCGCTACTACCTCTCCCTTATTTAAACAGTGCAAATGACTAAATTTTGCAGTCAAAAATCATTTTAAGTCTCTTACAGCAACAAAAAAAAGCGTTTTAATACTTTTACGGATCGAAGAAAAAGTTGTAGAAAGAGAAGAACCTGCAGGCCACAAAGTACGATGCCGTCTGTTTTACTTTTTTTTTTTTCTTACAAACCTGAGTGAGACACAAGATGCTCCTCATGCTTCAGTGCGTTTTCTGCCAATTTGACGCGGCCAGCTCCATCAAATCTCTTTCTCATCTTTTTTTTGTTTTAACCGCAATTCGCCAAATTCACTCTTCCACTATAAATACCGTTCATTTTTATTTAAAGAAAGGTTTTTTTTCTTTATATGATTTCAAATTTCGGTGACGCTTGTTATTTCTTATTTTCTTTTTTACCGTTTTCTCTCTACCCGTTTCCTTTCTTCTCTTCTCGTTTTTTTTCTTCTTTTAAACAACAACGGCGTTGTCTTGCTTGCTCTGAATGCTACTTCTATCGTATAAGAGATTGCGTTCACTTGCAACCCATGCACAACAAAACTTTATTTGTTCACAAAGAAAACCTTTTTTTTTAGGTGCTCTGCCAATATAATTTTTTTTATTTTTGACCCTTCATGTATGTAGGGTTCAAAGCCCCCTCTCATTTTTCTCCTGTTTACGTCGTTCTCTACTTGTGTTTACGTTTATTCCACTTTTCCCAACATTTTCATTCGTCTTTCCGAACGAGCCCTTTTTAAGGGACTGTTGTCTTAATTTTGCTCTTTTGTGCTCCTCTTTTCAACAGCACAAAACGTGAAGTAGGACAACTAAACTTTCCAGAAGAGTATCTCTTATTTTTTTTTTCTATTCGCTCTTCTGTGCTTTTGCCTATCAATTGACCTGCGCTTCAGTAAAACAAATAAAATGCGTCGACAAACAAGGGTTTCTCCTGTTTTTATGATCAGTACTATGGTGAAGGGGAAAGAGAAAGCTGGCAGAGCTCATATGTCCGCCAGTTCTTTTTTCTCTCATTTCCCCTTCTCCTGTTTGTGTTCTTTAACGATATTTTCCCCAGCTCCCTAATTTTGCAGTGTCGGTTTTTGTGAGTGCGATGTGCACAGAATTGAACTCCTAGCGATCAGCAGATTGTCGCGTAACTTTCACCCCCTTTTATTTTATTTTAACTACACGGAAAAGAAAAAGTGTTTGCACTTTCAGACACAAAATTTGTTGTTATTTCACCTATGCTTTGAAAACTATTTTCTCTATCTTTCACGCAGAAAGTTCTTACCCTGTCACGTTGGTTTCGTTTTTCAAACCCTTCTTTCGAAGAGAAGCAAAAAAAAAAACCAGGACGCGACAGTGGTTTGCTTCATGTCTTGCACCGAAAGTAATTTATATGATTTCTATTTCACATTTTCCCTGCAAAAAAGAAAATAGATATGTGGTACGTATTCTGCCTCTTTCGCAGTATCTATTATTATCATATCTTTTTCATCTACCATCTAAACGGAGGGCCACTGGAACTAGAAATTAAATAGACAATGAAAATTAACGACGGTGAATCACCATTCTTCTGTGAAGCTTTATCTGCACAGTATTCGCGCATCTAAGCTCGGTGATACATACTAGTGCTGTCGCTCTGAGGTACCACGCGAGGAAAAGAAAAAGATTATGCATTAAAGTCAGATTTCTGACGCAGCTGGACTGCAATGAAATGCTAATCCCAACGAACGAAAATGGACCTTAAAATTTTTTTCCCCTAAGACATTGCTATCTTGAGTTTCATTATTTCATTTTTTTTTTTGGTCCCTGTTTGCTTGCTCTTTGCTTCATCATTCACATTGTGCCGTAGTGTACATGCACGTGCCATTTTTGTTAGCAGCGTTGTGATGGATTTGCTGTACTGTACCGGAGCGTCCGTCGCGTTTATCGGGTCCTTCTACGTATGGCCGCGAGAGCGACGCTTCGTCGCGTGTGGCGTACATTCGCTTCGCACGGCAACTCGAGATAAAGACATTTACGTTGATCGAGACAGCGACGGAACCATCCGCCGCCGCAGCCTCTCCTTCCTTCAAAACTGCGTACTCAGCGGTGCCTTTTTGCTCGCGCAGGCGAGCACGCTTTCTTCCGTTGACGTCGCTGCTGCTTCTCCGGCACAGTCGTGTCTCGCACCCATTGGGCGAGCCGCTGGCTCGACGCTGCTGCTCTTTGCCGGTCCGCTGGTGGACAAGGTCCTCCTGCGTGACTTTACGGTGGAAGAGAGCTGGCTGCGTCGATGGCGCAGCTACGTTATCTGTCCCATTGGTGAGGAGCTTTTCTTTCGCGGCGTGCTCTTCTCCTTGCTGCGTCACCGCAGCAGCTGGACGCAGATCGGCGTAGCGGCGGTGCTGTTTGCTCTCTCCCACTCGCACCACATTGTGTCGTGGGCCTGTGATGAGTACCTTGACCGCGTTGATGAAGCCTTAAGCAGCGATGACGCACACCCAGATAAGACTGCTGACGAGGCAGCAAACTGCGATGGTGCTTGCCATGACGCACGAGTGCAACGCACCTGCTGGCATGCAGCGCTACGCAAGCTGTGCTTTGTCTACGTCTACACAGGCGTGTTCGGCGCGCTCAGCGGGTACTACTATTTAAACGTCTGCGAAGGCAGCATTGGCGCAATCGCTCTTGTGCACGCGCTCTGCAACTTCATTGGGCCCCCAGAATTTAGCGTTCTTCGCAGCTCCTTCACGCCGCCTTTGGCAAAGGTGGTGAGCGCCGTTGCCTACGTTGGAGGGATTGCTGGCTGGGGATGGATGCTGCTACATGGACATCAAAAGTGTTAATTTCACCTTGCAGAGAGAAAATGTGCTCGATGTTTATTATTAGGGTTGAGCATCTAAGTTACTGCTTTGCATCAAATTACGAGACTACAACGAGAAGGAAATGGAAGATATTAACATTTAAAATACCTTGATTATTTGTACAGTACTCTCTCTGAGCTCCAAAATGGTGTTGCACTGTTGGTAGAACTGATCCTGTCTAAAAAAATTTGAATTGACGGACACATCTTAACAGCAAATCTTTCAGGCTGTCGTGACTTGAAAATGCCACGCTAATTCAGTTAACATTCTCTTCCACTTTTTTATTTGCCTCTCCTATCTTACTTTTTCTTATAATTTTGACGCCTAAATTCCATGCCAACATACACCTTTTTCGTTCGCATTCTGTTTTTATTGAAATTTGCGGTCCCATCGTAACCAGTCATCTTCTACACGCTTCTTTTCCTCCCGGTATCGTTAAGTATATATCTTGTTAGCGAACGCACCTTTTCTGCTCTCTTTCTTCTGTTGTTCTTGTTGCTGATTTGTCTATTGTAGTCCTCTATACAATTCTGAACCGCAATTGCCTATTTGCAACACACAACCACACACATACATAACACAAGTTCCCATAACAATGAGCGACTTTAAGCCAACGGTGAAGGTGTGCGAGAGCATTGACGAGATCAGCGAGGCGGCGCGTCAAATCATTCTCGGCGAGGTGAACAAGCGCACGAATCAGGGTCGCCCTGTGGTGCTGGCGCTCTCCGGCGGCTCCACCCCGAAGTGCCTCTACGAGAAGATGCACGAGCACGACCTCGAGGTGCTGAAGGAGCACGCCATTCAATTCATCATGGGCGACGAGCGGCTGTTGGCTCCTGAGGATGAGCAGAGCAACTTCTCCATGGCCACCAAGGCGCTGCTGCGCGATGTTCCGGCAGAGTTCGTCACCGCTGTTGATCCGTCGGCTGCCCTCGCAACGTCGACCGATGAGAAGAACGGCGCGGAGGGTGCCTGGAAGGTGGCGGCGGACTACGAGAGCAAGCTGCTGCAACACCTCTCCGTGACGCAGAAGGAGGAGGAGGACGGTGAAATGACGGCGGCGCCGTTCGTGGACATCGTCCTGCTTGGCTTTGGCTCGGACGGCCACACCGCGTCCATCTTTCCCGACTCCATCGCGGCGTCGGACGATGAGCACCTGGTGTCGGTCAGCTTCCCGAGCCCGACGATGAACCCGAAGGTGTGGCGCATTACGCTGTCCAAGAATGTCATTCAGCACGCACGCCAAGTGGTGGTGCTCGCGGGCGGGAAGGACAAGAACTGGGTTGTGCACGGCGTGCTGGACGAGGAGGCGCCGGAGAAGTCGCCGGTGTCGCGCTTCCTGCGCGGTTGCAAGGGAAACGTCACTTTTCTGCTCGACGCCGGCTCCGGCGAGGGTGTCACGCCGTCCGCGGAGTAGTGTGTAACTGCAAAGCGCTGTTTTTTGGTTACCTTTCGATTATTCTAAACATATACACACACACACACACACACAAAACTTTGGCAACAACAAAAAGAATGCGTTTTATTTGCCTCACTAACACCGTTCATTGTTTTTTGTCCGTTTTTCTTTTTCACTATTTCTACTATGCCTATACACATTTTTACGTTTTCTAAATTCTTGTCATCTGTTTCTTCCATTCCATTTTTATCGGGCTCTGCCTCAACGCGACTCCCTCCTTGAAACGTACACACAAAACTAAGTTTACTGGAGAAGAGAAAGAAATAGTACCTTTGAATGACGAGGGGCGAAGTGAATTATGAGATTTGTTTTCCAAGGGAGCTTGCTGTGATACTTGCGCAATGCTGTCAACATTTTTTTTTTCCGTTTTGCTGGAAGAAAATCAAATCCTCAGAATGCGCGTAGATTTTGTTACTTGCAAGTAAAACAAAATGCCCAAAGCTTTCTCGTTCACCTCGGTGATTGTGTTTGTGCTTGTGTGTACTTCTGTGTCTCTTTACGTCTTGTGGGTCAGCCGTGTAGCTTGCTGTCTTTTTCTTTCCATCTTTCTCTCTCTCCTTCATTTCTTTTACTGTTTGTTGAGCAATCTTTTTCTGTTTTCTTTATTAATTTGTGAATGGATAGCGCAGGCCTTTTAACACAGTGCAACGTAACACTTTTAACACTTCACAATGACGGACAGCAGTAACATCAACAAGCCAGCCATGAAGCGAATTGTCGTGAAGGTTGGCTCCTCGATCCTGGTGGAAGACCAGAAGATTGCCTCCTCTCGCATCGCAGAGCTCTGCAAGTTTCTCGCCGATCTTCAAAAGAAGTACCAGGTCATCCTTGTCACCTCCGGTGCTGTGGCCGCAGGTTACACCGAGCAGCCGTTGGACAAGTCGTTTGTGCCGAACAAGCAGGCGCTGGCGTCGCTAGGCCAGCCGCTGCTCATGCACATGTACTACGTGGAGCTCCAGAAGTACGGCATTCTCTGCTCTCAGCTGCTGCTCGGCGCGTACGACTTCGACTCGCGCAAGCGCACCATCAACGCGCGCAACACGATCGAAGTGCTGCTCGCCAACCGCGTTGTGCCCATCATCAACGAGAACGATGCTACGGCGCTCCGCGAGCTCGTTTTTGGTGACAACGACCGCATGTCCGCTCATGTCGCCTACCACTTTGACGCTGATCTTCTGGTCATCCTAAGCGACATCGATGGCTACTACACGGCCAACCCGCGCACCTGTGCTGACGCCAAGATGCGACTCGTCGTGAACTGCCTGACACCGGCGGAGCTGCAAGACGAAGCGACACCAAACAACCAATTTGCCACTGGCGGCATCGTGACGAAGCTGCAGGCGGCGCAGTTTTTGCTGGACCACGGTAAGAAAATGTATTTGTCCAGCGGCTTCCATCTTGAGAAGGCCCGTGAGTACCTTTTGGACGAAAAGCACGTGTCGGGTACTCTCTTCTGTCCTGCGTCTGTGCAGTCTGCGTAGCGCTTTGTGGCTGCGCACACGTGAGTGCTGCTGGGTCGAATTGCTAGTCAGATTGTAGCAGAACGCGAAACGCGTTATGAATGCGTTTGTTATCAACCAAAACGCTCGTACAGCGGAGCTTGGCAATCGTTTTGTTTCTACTACACCAAGAGCTCTTTGTCTTCCGCTTTTTTCGGAGAGTGGCCGGAAGAAAGGAACGCGTTGTAATTTGTAGCTGCTGTGCAGCAACCCCAAAAGTAAAAGTAAAGCAACAACGAGTAGGTTGAAAAAAAAAACTTTTTTTTCTCCCAAACTTTTAGCGTTGTTTACCCTATTCATTTAATAATCATTGCTCTAACTAAAAGGTGGCGAGATACCCTCAAAATGTGTGGGCGAAGCCCAACTTCTTTTCCGCGATCTCATCAACGGCCGTGCAGTGGAGCATGCGCAGACGGACTTGCCAATCAAAGATGCACTCACTTTTGCACTGAGTGGAGCATGTCGCGTTGCGTATCGGTGCTTCCCACAGCCTTGACAACATAATAACGACGTTACAGGCAGCGCCGCTGTCTTGTACAGTGAACTTTTCCTTTTTTCTCTTTGTTTGCTCTAATCAAGTGTCCCTGCAGAATCCTTAAAGTCTTTGCTTTGTATCATTGTAAATTGTGCTAATGTGCCTCTTTTTTTTTTTCGAGACCTAAAAGGCTCTCTGACAAAAAGTAAGACAACAACACCGTGCTTAAAAACAAGCTGTACCTCTGCCTTATGAAGGTGAAGAAAAAAGTTTACTTACCTGTAAAACCAACTCTTCAGACGAGGCAGAAACACTTGCTTATTTTTGTTGTGTAAAATCTGCATCTCCTCACCAAATTACAGAAAGCGTTGACTTTTACTTTGTTTTAGGCACCGTGAAGCAAAGCCACGGCTTGTTTATTGCCGCAAATGCAAAGCTCTGACGCTGTCGCTCTTTTATTTAACCGGGGGTGTTTTAGCTTTCATTTTAAATTGAGAAGACAGTTGCAATGACAAGTTTGAGACCGCGTTGTACCAAGTCATCTGTAATTTAGAATAGCATATCTACCTGCTTCCGCTTCCTTCTTCTACTTCATTTCCTTTTTCTTTTTCTCGCCCTGTGCTATTCTAGACAGCGCACTACAGGGCACAAAATTCTGGATCAAAACATCGAATTATTTGTTGCTTACAACATTCATTTTATTTGATTAAACTTACCATCATAACTGACAATGCAACTTCATGCGCATCTTGCGGACTTAAAAGCGGCGTTTTCTGACTACAAGGGCTGGGAAGATGTCAGAGAGACTTTTGCTCGATTGGAATCGAGCGCAGTGGCACAACTCATCAGTTTCATGAATGATAAAGCTGTACAAGCTACATGCAACACGTTGAAAGCTGTAAGCCCTGCATTCCGACTGCACGTGGAATTGGCGATGCATCGGGACGGAGAGGAGGACTGGTTGGCGCTACAGCTTTTCAAGACGGAACTCGTGTGCCACCTGAAGACGCTTGCCCCTGAACTACAGTTGAGCAAGCCTGCAGTCGAGTGGTGGTGGAGCCGACGACTCAGCACCTTACCGTGGTCAATCGTGACAGAAAATCATCGCGCTGACATACTGCGCCAGCTCACGGCAGCGACGCAATCAAAAGTCAAAGCGATCTGCGTTCAACTGTCGTTACCAGCTAAATGCACAGAGGACCCTGCGTGTCCCTGCGACGGCCGATGCGAGACATTCCTCTGTGCTCTGCCAACATTTATCAATCTCGAGCACTTGGACATCACCTGCAACGCCGCTCTGCCAGAGAGCGCTGCTCAGCACGCGGTTGCCGTTAATCAAGCTCTGCGCGTCGCCGCGCAAAATGGCGTTCGATGCGTTAACGTACACAATTGTAAAGGGGTGTGCGACACGGCAGCGCTGACGAGTGCTTTGCATTTGCGCGAGCTGAGCGTGTGGTCCTGCGGTCTTGAAAATCTGGCTGGGATTGCAAACTGCATTATGCTGACTTACATTGATGTCTCCTGCAACAAGAGTTTAAAGTCACTTTCTTCGCTTGCCGGGGCCACACGGCTTAAAGTGTTGCGCGCCAATTACTGCGACTTGCGGGATGTTGATGGCCTTGGGACCTGCTTGTCGCTGGAAAAGCTCGATGTCAGTGGAAATCATAATTTGCAAAGTCTTGAAGGCCTTGCAGACGCACCCCAGCTGCGGAGCATCGAGGCGCAATGTTGCGAGAGGCTGCGCGTGTTAGACGGCCTCAACAGCTGTCCTGTTTTGGCAGAAGTCTCCTTGGTAGGCTGTCACGCGCTGAGCAGCCTAGACGGGATCATTGGCGCTCCGTCGTTGAAGCGCATTATGGCGATGGGGTGCAACCTGCGCCATGTGGATGGTCTCCACCGATGCGCTTCACTTCAGCTTGTCAACTTTTCTCAATGCCGCAAACTGACCAGCCTTGACGGCCTCGCCGGCGCGCGTCAATTAAAGACGTTATGTGCGCCGGATTGCGAGGCACTACGGAGCCTTGGCAACTTGAACACTTGTCCAGAACTCACCAAAGTCGATCTTAGCTGGTGCCGCAACTTGAGAAGCCTCGAGGGCCTTGTTGGCGCGCCGCGCTTGGAGAAACTCGAAGCAGTTTTGTGCGGCCTACACCGCATTGACGAGTTTGCAGCTTTCCCTTCGCTACGCAAACTCGACGTCTCGCTCAATGAGGGCCTTGAGAGACTGGATGGGCTTGCGGGCTTGTTGCGCCTTGAAGAGCTTCGCGCTGTGGCTTGCGGCTTGCACAGCCTGGATTGTCTAACAAGTTGCCGGGCCTTAAGAACACTTAATGTCTCTCGTAATCCTGGTCTTAGCGACATTCGAAGTATTACCCAGCTAACAAGTTTGCAACAGTTAAAAATGTGTCATTGTGATGTGACAGTTGCACCGGTGCACTGTGCTTCGACTACTGTGACGCTGTGATAAATCAAATAAATTCTCTTACAGAATCCATTTCGCCATTTTTTTTTTAAAACAAACGAATTACCATTTTTTTTTTTTATGCGTACGTCGCTTGCATTTCCGAGCACTGCGTGCACCTTTTTGTTTCAACTTTCTTCCTAGCCATTTTTTAAAAATATTTTTTTCTTAGTTTCTCTCGATGCAGTTTGCTACTTAGCTCAGCGGAAACGGCCAAATAATTGGAGTGAGGAGACTACCGTTTTTGACTGCCTTCTGATACATTAAAGGGTCGTTTTATGCGAGCAACAACAACAACAAAAAAAACCTGCAAATGCACTGCTTTAAAACAGCTTTTTATATAGAAAAGATCGAAGTATTTAAAACACCGAGAATGTGTCGCACCTTACCGAAAATTTTTTATAGCTGACCGTTTTCTATGCTTAACCTGTGCTGTACTCCAGCTCAGACAAAGCAAGCTACCCACTACAACGCCGTTAACGTACCGCTTTTGTACTTGCAGGGTTGTAAAGAAGTGTGGAAAACCTATTTTTATCTCTGTTTCTTCCTTTCTTTTTTTCTTGGAGTAACAGGTCCTTGTCTTTTATAAAGTTCCAGTGATGTAACAGAGCGGTGCGTAGGTGCTGGCAAATGAATAGATTGTATTTAGGGCAGACCGACACACTTGGTCAGACACACACTGACAAGCTCAAAAAGTCACAAGGTTGTGATTGAAAGCTGCGCAGACTTGTAGCTGCCGTCTCCCCTCCTCTGTTAAACAGCACTCCTTACACAGAATGCATTGGCGTAAAACCTCACACATCTTTACAGCGGTAGTCTCTGTGTCCGTACTTCCGTCTTTGCGTCTCCTCCCGCTGCCAAGTTTCATTCTTTCATGTGCACTGTGTACTTGCTGTGCCATGCGCGTGAACCACGTGGTGAGAAATTAGCCATGCTCTGCCTAAAGTTTTTAAATGCGGATGCAATTGTGTCTCTGAATCGGCACATGCAGCTTGTCTGCTAAAAAAGTGTTGCAGGTATATGAAAGACTCTCTCAGACACCACTGCTTTGAGGTGAGAGAACAACGATCGATGTGCACAAAGGGTGGACCTTGACGAGCAAAACACACAAGAATAGCAAAGTACCAAGTGCTTTAGGGAGGACAGACCTAAATACGAAGAGCAAAAATGTATGCCAAGCTGCTTCGGGATGAACGTTACTCATGGCTACAATTTGCACACGTTTTGCACACACAAGTCTAACTGAGGTCTACAGTAAATGCTAAGGTTGCCCGCATCAGGTCTTCACTTGTAGGATAAAGCACCGCATGCTTCCTTGATCTTGCTTTGCATTGTGTATTTCAAACATGCATATTAAAAAAACTGTTAGAGCAAGTCTGACAACGCAGCTTTGCCACATCTATGCAAATTGTTTGTTTTTACTGATCGCAGCTTCATCTGAGGTCCTAAAGTGTACCTTTTGGTCATTGGTGTAAAATGAGATTGCGTCTGCTTGTTAACTCCCAAAGGGTCATCCTTGTTTCCTTCCTTTTCACACTGCTCATGCGCGCTCAAAAGAAAAAAGAATGATTTTTTTTTTTTGCTGTAAGCGGCTTTGTTGAGAATGAGAAGACTNTTTTTATGCAGCTGCAACACGCGTTTTGTTATTTTGTCTTGAAATCTGTGCTTTAATTCACCAATCTCACGCATTGCATTTATTGTCTGCGCGCAGCTACAGTGAAATTGCTTTAAAATGCTTTTCTCATGGCAAAGTGTTTCCTAAGAAGGCAGATCGGCACTGACGAAGAATATGAAAGACTCTGCAAGGAAAACGAAAACACATTCAAATCAAAATTGCTACTGCACAAAAACACGTTTGCTTATTGCAAGAGGCTTGGGTAGGCTTTGAAAGAGTTAGCGGTTTGACTTCGTGAACAACTATTCTGCAAAGCGGCTGAAAACCGACAGAATACTTGAGATAGCTTTTAGAGTAGAAGCACGCGTTAATGGTGTTGGAGGTTGAAGCTGTTGGAAGGAAAGCAAGAACACAAATAAAGTAAAAGAGTCAACGACACCTTCGTGTAGGAGAAGAAGAATTGCGCTTCATAGATTAGAGAATGGGATGCCTTGAAACGGGGTTTTGTAGCGGAGCTGGAACGTTTGACTGAAATGTCGACAAGCTTGTAGTGTCGGGTTTTCACAGCGAGTATCTGACGCATCTTGTTAGAATGATTTTACAGTGTCTGAGAAGAATGTTGTTAACGCTGATCTTTTCTCGAACCCAACTCATCCTTCCTCTTGCGACTGGACTGCAAGCTGCACAGCCTCAAAGAGGCATTTGGTGTTGCGTGCACGTTGCACCTTGCTGGGGCAGCTTTGGAAATAGTGCTTTTTCTGAGAAGCAACTCGCAGCCTTCTCAGCAACCTTGCTGTCTACCTCCTCGTAAGGAAGAACCGGATGGTGCTTGGGCATGTTTGTTTCCACTGGTAAGGCGAGTCACTTTGTGTAGTGTGGCTTCTCTGATTGGTAACTGGAATGTGCGAGAGAACTGACACAGTTAGTGTTCAACAACACAAAGGTTTGAGCAGACTAAAAGACGCTTACGCTTTAGTACCATCTTCAGTACAAGCTTATAAGTCAAAGCGTTGAACGGTTCTTAAATTGCTTTTCTGCACCGAGCCAGCTGTTGCTGTTGTCATTGCATCGCATCACCACTGTCATGTGCGGAGGCCAACCAGCTTTTCAACTCTGGTTTCAAGACCAGATAACGTTGTTGCACAAGTTAAACACAATGCTTAGCAATTGCAATATCCAGATTCAGTCTCTTTCTTTGCAGATTGTTTAGACACATCATCTGGCAGAGTGGTCAAGCATTGGAGTGCCGCTGCTGCAAATGCATTTGACGACGACCATCTCAGCTTCTGTCAGCGTCACCGCTTGGCAAGCTGGTCATGCAGCTGTGACCGCGATGGCGCCTCGAACCGCGACTGCAGGAGCTGCAAATGATTCAGGTGTTGCTGTTAGTCGTTGCCTACTTGTGTTTTGTCGCAGAGCCCTTTTTTGTTGCAGAGTGGCCAGCAAATATTAGAGAAGTATTGGTAAGTCAATGCCCGTTTTCCAGTGTGTTTAGTGTTTCTTTACGGTTGGACGATAAAACAAACAGTGCTCATATTCATGCTTGACAACTGCGGGCTGCTTTGTTAGCTGTGGTTCTTCTCTTCTTATTTTCGTTGCCCTTGCTACAGGGCGTAGTTGACGCGGATTACTTATTGAAATCTTGACCTCGACTGTCTTCTTTGATGCTATCGTTGATGATTCCAAAAAAAAAAAAGCCTTCGACGATTCTCAACAGCTTTAGTTTTGCCTCCCGCATTTGTTAGTCTTTGAACGGAAGGTGGGCAAGCAACTAATGTATGTACTTTTGACGTTCTCAGCTAGCTGATACACAACATCGAACCGACAATCATGTAAAGTTTGCGTTTTCCTGCTGTTGTTTGACGTGGCAACATCAGACGCCACTTGCTTTTGGGATCATACATGTCTTGATGTTGAAACCTGCGAATCAATAGATCACTTAAGCTTTTGCGCGCTGAAAACTGACGGCCTAAAGTGCTTTGCATCAGCATCCCGTTCGCTGGTATTCGAGTGTAATTGAATTCACCAACTTTCCTTTCACTACATTAGCCGCTGTCTTCTTTCTTTCGACACCTTGTGGTACGTAGTTTCGATTGATCATGTATCAGCTGGTGTGTTGCCTTTAACTTTCTTACAGGGCTGCGTCAGACCTTGTAAAGGTGACTTTTACGTTGAGGTATGACGTGTTGCACCTCGATGCCGCTGTATCAATAAGACAACAGGAGCTGCTGTAAGCACGCAATAGGCGCTTGTGATCCTTCATTTTGTATTTCTTATTTTGGTGCTCTAGAACATTTTATTCGACTGAGTGCTTTGTTTGGATTCACAAAACGCGAAGTATTTATTTATGAAATGGTTTTAAGCACAGAGTTACAGGCTTCCTTTTCTGCGTTGTCAACAAGAGGACTTCTATGAGGGAGTCACCATAATGTGATTTTCTTCTCTGGATATGAGCTATTTTAGGTGCAGCTAATTCTCGCTCATGACAAAAATGCAAGGCTGCGTGTTGGAAGGCTGCTGTCCGAGCCAACAAAAACTGCCAGCATTTTTTACTGCATGTGAGAAAGAAGATGGCTCTCTACTTTGCAGCGAAGGACTTGCCGCGTAAATTAAGATGGACGTGGGGCAGAGTAACGCTATTGACTGGCTTATGAACGCTGCCACTTTTTTCTTTTTGTCTACTGTATTAGATGCAACATGCAGTGTGTGTGTGTGTGTGTGTGTGTGAAAAAGAAGCGCACACATCTCTATGTTGTGTTTGCTCTTGGCAAGTCCGCGGCTGGCGCTTTTAGAAGACGGAGGGATTACAACATGTGCTGGTGTCGAAAGCTAAAGAGACAGAAGCTCAGCTTTTGCATACACGCTTCTCTTGTGTAACGGAAGAAAGCTGTTTTGCAATTTGTAGCGGCTGTAAGTCTGCATCGACAAGGCAGTAAAACCAGAAACGCTTGATCTTATTCAAGTCGCATGTCTGTTCGCAGCTTTGGCGATACAGTAAGTCACAGATCTGTCCTTGATAGCATACCCTTTTCCGTCTTTTTTGTATTTTTCAACAATTCTTTTTGGTCGTTGCTCATGCCTTACAATTTTTATAAGGCTAACCAAGCTGAAAGAGAATGTAATGCTCACAAGATTCGCCAAATTGGCTGCAAGGTGTTTCTTTTGTGTGTGTGTGCTCAATGCGTTGCATTGCACACCAAATGCGTGGGAAAACAACGAGAGCTTGTTTTCTAACTCTCGAAAAAGAATGGCAACGTTGCGCTGACTTTGCTTTGCTTCTACGATGTGGAGTTGCCACTTCATCCAACAAGCTCTTCCAATAAATTTCAAGAGTCATTGCCAGATGGGCCATGACTGCAATGCTCACTTGCAGACTGCTAACAGAGGCTCGTTGCAGCTGTTGTTGTGAGTACATGCAAAGCTGGCAAACACTACGGTGCTGCCCAATTGCAGGCTTACGGCGCAATAATGTTGAAGGTGTACTGTTAGTTAGAAAACATCAAGGTGCTTTGGTTATTGGATGCGACGCTTTGTTGGTGACGTTTTCAACACTGCCATCATTTCACATCTTGCAACGCAGTTCACCTGCACGAGAGATTATATCGTGTGTAGTCACAACGGCAATGTGGAGGTTGAATAGAATGCGGTACGTAACGTCTTTCTCCTCAACATATACGAAAATGTTTACACAGTCATTTCTTTGTGTAGTTGGTATTCCTTTGTTCCAGCTACCATACCAGTTGCTGGAAATGATAATAGCTATTTTTTTTCTTTCTTGTTTTAATAAAAGTAAGTCCGTAGGATACTCTACAAAACATTGTATAAAGGGCTAGTCTAAGTTTAAAAGAGATCAAGTCTTACAACACGTGTGACAAACAAAAAGCTGGTTTGCATCGAAACACCGTGCATTGCACTTTTTGCTTGTCTGCGTGTCACATCGACTATATTTTCTCCTTTTTTAAATTTCCTTTCTTAAACAGGAAGCAAGAAGTTCTTAACACTGTGCTCACTGTTTATAAGTTTTCTTTATCTTATTGATTTCACCCATCTGCTCTTCACTTTCAAACACCGTTTCCTCGGCTATTGTGTGG
>MDUD01009969.1:0-13128 GCA_002216565.1 Crithidia mellificae
ACCGTGGTGGCTATGACCGTGGTGGCTACTATCGTGGCGGCTACGAGCGCGGTGGCTATCATCGCGGTGGTTACGACCGTGGCGGGTATGATCGTGGTGGGTACCATCGTGGAGGCTACGATCGCGGCGGTTACGATCGTGGGGGCTACGATCGTGGGGGCTACCATCGTGGCGGGTACGATCGAGGTGGCTACGATCGAGGTGGCTTCCACGACGCGCGCCGCCGCGACGAGCACCACGAAAACCCGCCGATGCGGGAGGCGACGAACACTGTCTGGGTTGGCAGCTATGACCCGGCTTTCCACTCGCGTGGTATGCTGTGCCGTGCCTTCTGGCCCTTTGGCCGCGTCATGCAGATCGCCATCCACGACGGCAAATCGTACGCCTTCGTGCACATGCGTCGCACCGAGGAGGCGAAGGCGGCCGTCGAGGCCCTCATGCAGAGCCGCGAGCTGGGCCCCGCCATCTTTAACTTCAGCAAGCACCACGACTACACGGAGGAAGAGATGCAGCTGCCACACGACCCGAAGGTGGTCGAGGAGCCGCCGCTGGAGGAGCCGAGTGCGCCGGCACCGTACCAGCCCGGCATGCGGCGGCCACGCGAGGACGGCGAAGCAGGCCCGCGCGACTTCCGCGACGCTCGCGATGGCGAAGCCGCCCGTGATGGTGCGCCACCGCCACCGCCGCCGCCGATGTCGTCATCGTCGCAGCCGCCGCCGCGCCGCGCACGCAACGAGCGCGATGCGAAGGAGCCGACGAACGTGCTGTGGCTGGGCAACCTCGTGCCGTTTATCTCCAACGAGAAACTCGTCGAGATCTTTGAGGTTTTTGGCCCCATCACGAATGTCTCTCGCTTGGGGCGTGCCAATATGGCCTTCCTCTCCTACGAGACGGTGGAGCAGTGCACGATGGCGCTGGAGACGATGAAGGGGCGGCCCATCGAGGGCGTGATGCTGAGCATGAACTACGGCCACGACGCACAAAACGAGACCGCTGCGGGTGCCGGCACAACGGCTGGCGGTGGTGGTCCGGCGAACACGCACAACGGCGTTCCGCTGACCAGCGACGGCATTCCAGTGAATGAAGTGCCGACCAACCTCATCTACCTGGGCAACCTGCCATCTGACACGACGCCGCAGGACGTGGAGGAGCTCTTTCTGCCGTTTGATGGCTTCATCTTCAGTAAGTATCTGGAAGCGAGTAACATCGGCTTCGGTCACTTCGACAGCGTGGAGTCGGCGCGCAAGGCGCGTGCGGCGCTGCTGAACGCCACCGTGCGCGGCAGCCCCATTCGCACTAACTTTGGCAAGCAGAACCACACCTACACAATGGCGGACCGCCGCCGCAACGGGGAGCTGGCGCCCGACCCTGCCGCGCTCGGTGGCGAGTTCAACCTCGATGCGATGATGCGCGGCCCTGGTGGCCAGCTCGACGGCTTGAATGGCGCGCTGGTGGCTGGGGGCCTCTACCCGGGCGGCGGTGTTGGTGGCATGGGCGGCGCCTTGACGCTCCCGGCGATGGGCAGCGGCGGTGGTGCGGGCGGCATCGCTGGCGACGCGGCAGGCGGGAACGTGTACGCGAAGGTGCGGCCGCCACCGGAGATGACGCTGGACAGCCGTCTGCAGTCGCTGCTGAGCAGCACCTACAACAGCTGTGGTGCGATGGGGCTGGAGATCAGCCCCAGCCAAATCCAGGCCGTTTGTCTGATGGTGGACAACTGCGTGGGGGAGTCGTCGTACGAGACGCTGCGGGAGGCGCTCACGTTGTACTCGCCCCTCCGCTCCGTGCACGTATTCAACGTGGTTGCCAAGCGGATGAAGGAGTTCGCCGATGACCCGCACAAGCGGCTGCTCGTGCTGTACGCCACCACGCACGTCGTGCTAAGCGCCAACACCGATTACGTCCGCTTCACCGAGGCGGTGCTGAACGCGTTCCTCATGGTGCTGCTCGTGGCGAGCGAGGGGCAGACGAGCAGTGGGATGGATCGCCTCACCTCCATCATCGAAAGCCTGCAGCAGCACCCGTTCATCGACACGAAGGCGAACGTGGGGCAGGGCTACGCGGAGGAGTTCCGCACGCAGCTTGAGGACATCGCAAACCGCGCCAAAGCGGAGCAAGACTTGCGCTCCTTAGTGACGCGTCGCCGCCGACGCGATTAAGAGCAGCAGTTGGCTCATTTCCCAAATCGATCCGTCGGCTGGGCAACATAGCAAGAAGATGAAGGACCTGGATTGAATTGTTTCAAAATTGGGTATTTAAATCCATCAGGGCGTGCCCTGCTTTTTTTTTTTTGTTGTTGTGGCGGTAACCTACCCTTTACCTTTCTCGTCTTGCGGTTTGATTTGTTTTCAAAACCATTTTTTTTTTTTACATCTTTATGGCGATTACAAATGAAAGAAAGCTTTCTTTGTCTTGCATTGATAATGGAGAAATAGCAAATTCTGTTAAGAAGGCTGTATGCTCTAAATTGAATTAGCGTTGATATGTTTTACACCATTGTATTTTGAAGATTTGACGGAAACCAGCGTGCCACAGATGCTATAAAAAAGTAAATAAACACACAATGGCAACTTTATTTAATCTGTATATGTCGGAATGTCTTTAGTTACTAAACGTCTGGGAAAAAAAAAACAAAAGAAATAGATGACAAATAATAAAATGTAATGATGTTTATGTCTTCTTCTTCACTAGATAGCAATGCTTGCAGGTTAGAAAAGGTTTTTTTCTTTGTGTACCCTGGCACGCTTCACTCTCCTCTTATTCTCCTTGACCGTCAAGTATGTTGTGTTACTCGGCGCGTTCTCGTTGTTCTCTGCAAGTGCGCGTCTTCACCGCGTTCGGTGTGTTTGCGATGCGGACTGCGCTTGTTTCCGATTAGCAGAGAAGAGTGCGAGGATGCATGCGTCAAAGGTGTAGTAGTGGAAGCCTGTGGACGCGTTCAACGGGGGCTCACACAAAATAGGTAAACGAGCGATAAAATGTTTGAAGCTAATTGAAGGGCTGGTGGTGGTTGATGCTTGCGCTGTTAAGTACTAAAATGATGTTACTGCTCGCGTTACTTACTCACCACCATTCTTTGATGATCGAACTAAGACCCTTTCCAACTTTTCTTTCACTCCTATGCTTTTATGCCCTCTTCATGTCCCGTTCAAGAAAAAAAAATGTTTGGTCTCCCAAGTAATGAAATAAACTCCTCTCTCTTACAGGCGCCATTCGCAAACTTCATGCCGTCTTGATAATTACTCTCCTTTCCTTTTATAAACTCATATGATTTTTAAAGAATTAAAACAATAATATCAAGTGTTGCTATCAGCTACTGTCTATTCTCGCCGCTGCACTGCGCGATTGTGGTTCTATCAATGTGATGCAAAAATCTGTACGTGTGTGAAGTTAGCTGTCGAATGGACTCTCTGACACACATTCTAAACGCCCCTTTTTTCTTCGTCAATAACAAACATGCTGTTCTCACGACTAAGAGCTCTTACTTGTATTGGATTGCAATGTTTCTATCATTTTTCTACCTCACGTTAGCGAAGTGCAGTTAATCGTGGCACTTCACTCTCTCCCTCTGCACATGATGTGGTGGCTCCATAGAGGTTGTTGCCATCAAGGCTGCACGAGATTGTACCGCCAAGGTCGGCACCGCAGTGTGCTTATGAGTTCAAAACCACCAAGATGCATCAGTACAGCGACGCCACCTAGCAACTGGTGGTGGCGCCTGCTGGCGATGTCAACGAGATAATCTTCGTATGAATTCTGTTATAGATGACATTGTTTTACCATTCAGTTACTTAAATATTTGCAGCTTTCGCCAACCAGCTTCTTTTCTTTCAAAAATAGAATTTGAAGTCAAAGCGAAAAGCAAGACTTGACTCAGCAGCTTTTTATTTTTTCCCCCAAAGCCTGCTGCATCAGTACAGCGACGCCATCTAGCAACAAGTGTTGGCGCCTGCTGGCGATGTCAGCTAGAGTGCACGTGCTTTTTATCCAGGTCCTACTTTATGTGTGCTAGTAAGAATATATATATTGTTTTCATCCATGTTTTTATGTTTTTTTTTTTTGTTTTTGCGAAAAAGCGAATCACGTGGGCAGGTGCATAACACGATACTTAGCTTCCCCCCAAAGGAAAATGATTTAGTGCTGTTTGAGCTGTATTTTTCTGCAATGATGCAAGTGCAGTTAATCGTGGCACCTCACTCTCTACCCCTGCACATGATGTGGTGGTTCCATAGAGGTTGTTGCCATCAAGGCTGCACGAGATTGTACCGCCAAGTTCGGCACCGCAGTGTGCTTATGTGTTCCAAACCACCAAGATGCATCAGTACAGCGACGCCACCTAGCAACTGGTGGTGGCGCCTGCTGGCGATGTCAACGAGATAATCATAGTATAAAATTTTTGTTATATTGAAAGTTTTTAATTTATGGGCTACTCAGTAAGTTGCAGCTTTCGCCAACCAGCTTCTTTCCTCTGGAAAATAGGATGTGAAGTCAAAGCGAAGAGCAAGAGTCAGCAACACAGAGTGTATTACACCACAGAGCACGCCTTTTTTTTTTCTGCATTTAATCCGCAACATAAAACGTCTTTAATGCACGCAGAGAGGCATAAATTCTTTTGCAAATCCTTTTTGTTATAATCCTTCACAATGTGGCTCTACTTTCTTCGTTTTCAGCTTTCGCCAACCACCTTTTTTTCTCAAGAAAAATAGAATCAAAAGTCAAAGCGAAGAGCAAGACCAAACTACGCAGCCATACCTCTCCTTTTTTTTTTGCCTTCAAGTATGCTGCATCAGTACAGCGACGCCACTTTGCAACCGGTGGTGGCGCCTGCTGGCGATGTCAGCTAGATTCTGTCTTCTACATTCATTAAAGCAGAAGATTTAGTTTTTGTTTTACCATACGTCTTTCAACTGTTTTGATAATTAAAGTTGCACAAACGGAAGAGCGGAAAGCAGAGCAGTGAGGCTTGGTTGCTCAGGAGAAAAACTGCATTCGGCAAAGCTTCTTTTCTCTCAAAGATAGAACATGAAGTCAAAGCGAAGGGCTAGAGCTCAAGGGTGTAACGAAAGGGTCAAGTTTCTTTAGATTTGCTGCATCAGTACAGCGACACCATCTAGCAACAAGTGTTGGTGCCTGCTGGCGATGTCAGCTAGAGTTCTTTTCTTGTGATGTGCCATCAAGACCGTGATGTCTCGCACAAGGATTGTTGTTTGTGCTTACGGGTTTCTTGATGTAAAGCGTCTGTGCGATTGAACTGCACTTCGTGATGAGTACGTTGAAAACATTTTCTGAGTGTACTTTGAGCGTTTAATGAAATCCATCCTTTTCATCAATGAACCCTTTAACTCTGAAGGTGTAAGTGGAGGCGCCGACGCTAATAAATCGATATAACGTTTGAATGACCGTTCACTACGGTTGCCACGTAATAAACGTTAAGTTATGCGTTTTTCTTTTCCAAATGTGCCAGTAAGTGCAGCGTGTATCATTGTAAAGCAGCATTGCCCTTCTGTGTTCCAATATTGTAGATGGCATCGACATTTGCAATTTTATTGCTTTTCTTTACAGTCTGCCCGATTTGGACTGTATACTCCTCATCTACAAATGAACAACAGCGACAACAACTACATAAAGAAAACAATCAGCTGCAGCAGATAAAAAAGAGCATTCTTAATATGGTGAAACCTTTTAAACCGCAAAAAAAAAGCTTTTTGCCTAAAAAGAAGCCTTCAAGTTATTTGTTAGTGAATGCGCTTCTGCCAGCATAAAATGTTAAAAAAAAAAGATTTGCAAAAGAAGTTGACCGATGCACTTTTCGCTCCCACATTTCATTTTCGTTCTGACCATTCGCCTCGACTCTCTAATTTTTACCTGTATTTCCCTGCCATTCCTCCGGTTTTTTTTTTTTGTGTGTTAAAGAGTGCTTTTCATATTTTCAGCTCTTATCTCTTCTTCCACTTTACTCAGCTATTCTTTTCACCTCCACGCTTCCCTGCATCTCCTGTTCATTTCTGCATCGACTCAGACGCACAACAGGCAAACGCATTCACGGGCTTCAAGTGGAAAACAAGAATTCAAAAGGGAAGTCAAGGGATTTTCTAATTCAGCTGTTTTGCATAAAAAACAAAACTAGATTCTCAGAAGTGAAAGCTGCACCTTTTACAACAGAATCTTGCATTCTTTTCTTCGTTTTCTTTCTACGTTTCTGCCGCCATCGAATTTTCTCTCTTGCCGCTTAAGTGAAATTCGGAGGTTGCTTTTGTTTAGTGCACCCTAACTTCTTTTAAAAAAAAACCTTGTTGTTGTTGTTATTCCGCATTTGGAATACTGACCTAAGCCTCGTAGCAAGCAGACAACATAAGAGGAAAAAAGAAACATAATACACATTAATCAACTAACAACGAGCAACAGCAGAATACACAGAAACGTACTCTTTCCTTTTTTTTTTTACTATTACCACTACTCAGTCGATCAAAGATGTTCAACAACCAGGAAAAGAAGGGTGCTAAGCAGGCGGTCAACGTCAAGGCTGGCACGGAGCGGCGCCAGCGCCAGCTCATGTCGGTGCGGCACCAGAAGCACGGCGAGGTGATGAAGCACCTGCGCGCCGAGGACGACGACGTGGACGCGACCGGATCGGCGCAGGTGACGAACCCGGAGGATGTCTGGTCTTACGACGCCCGCTCCGTCCCCGCCTCCGTGCCGATCCCGCTGCTGCCGACGCTGGTGAACATGTGCATGAACGGGCCGACGGACCGCGAGGTCTTCCAGGGGACGCTGCTGATTCGCAAGATCCTTTCCGTGGAGCGGGACCCGCCGTACGACGTCGTCACGAGCAGTGGTGTTGTGCCGCGCCTTGTCTCCCTGCTGGAGCGCAACGATTACCCGGAACTGCAGTTCGAGTCCGCCTGGGCCCTCACGAACATCGCCGCCGGCACGTCGGAGAACACGATGATGCTGGTCAACTGCGGGGCGATCCCCCGCTTTGTGGCGCTGCTCAACTCGCCGAACGCGGACTGCCGGGACCAGAGTGCGTGGGCCATCGGCAACTTGTCCGGCGAAGGCGCCGGCTGCCGTGACGAGGCCCTGAACCACGGTGCGATGCTGGCTCTCCTCAACGTGCTCAGCGTGCGGGATCAGCCGATCCACGTGCTGCGCAACGCGACGTGGGCGGTGTCGAACCTGTGCCGCTGCAAGCCCCTGCCACCACTGGAGAAGGTGCAGGTGGCCCTGCCCACCCTGGTGGACCTGCTGAACAACGAGGATGATCAGCTCATCGTCGACGCTGCGTGGGGCATCTCGTACATCAGCGACGGCCCGGCGGAGCGGGTGCAGGCGGTGCTCGAGGCGGGTGCGATCCCGCGCGTCGTAGAGCTGCTCTCGGTCCCCAGCACGAACGTGAAGCTGCCGGCGATTCGCATCATCGGCAACGTGGCGGCCGGCACGGATGAGCAGACGCAGGTGATCATCAACAGTGGCGCGCTGCCCGCCATGGGGGAGCTGCTGCGCCACCCGAAGCGTGCGCTGCGCAAGGAGACGTGCTGGACGATTTCGAACATCGCCGCCGGCCAGGCCTACCAGATCGAGGCTCTCGTGAACGCGAACGTGTGTCTGCCGATTCTCGACTGCCTCAGCGCCCCGGAGCTGGACGTGAAGAAGGAGGCGGTGTGGACGATTGCGAACATCACCTTCTGCGGTTCGGTGAGTCAGGTGAAGTATCTGGTGAACATTGGCGTCATCCCGCCGCTGTGCGAGGCGCTGCGCACCTACGACCCGAAGATCGTCACGGTGGCGCTGGAGGCGATGCAGTGCTTTCTCCAGGTCGGCGAGGACGAGAAGAACAGCGGAGCCATGGAAGAGAACATCGTCGCGAAGCAGGTGATGGAGTGCGGTGGCATCGACTCCATTGAAGAGCTGCAGACGCACGCCGACAAGAACGTTTACAACCTTGCTCTGCAAATCTTAGAGGTGTACTTCACGACGGAGGACGAGGCGGGTGGCTTTAATGAGGGCATAACGAACGGCGTGATGGACTTTGCGGGCGGCATCAACAACAACATGCATCAGGGCAGCGGTCAGTTTAATTTCTAAAACAGAGAGAGAACTGAAGCAGAGGCAAAAGTCACCTCAGAAAAAACCTTCTTTTCCTTTTCTTTTATGTTTCCTTTTCGTGTTTGTGTGTGTGTGAGGCAGAAAAAATTTGAGGATTGTAATGCAAGCTTAGTGATCTTTTTTTTTGGTAAAGTTCGATTTTCCCCTCTCCTGCTTGTCGTTCGAAATCTTGTGTTTATGTTTAGCTCTTTTTTTTATGGGTTGAGGAGAGTGTTGAGTCTGATTTTCAAGTTGTTTCTGGGCACGTGCTATCAATCTAAAAGATGAGCTGCGTTTCTGCGAGAGGAAGCAAGAAAAAAAAATGCGGCTGTGCAAGCGAGAGATTTGATTCTTTCCAATCCTTGCTTGTTTCCGCATTTGTGGCTTCTTCAGATGACACAAAATTCAAATGAAGTAGAAACGCAGATACAATGTGTAATTGGCGCGCAACAGAATTCAGATGTTCCCCTTTTGCACGTGCAACACTCTTTTTTTTTCCTATTGATTGCCGATGCTTTGTATTTCTTTTATTCTCTCTGATGATACTTTGTTGTGAGTGCAATGCGCGGCCGCTGACATATGTTCAATTTATTTCCTTTTCTTCGTTTTTTGTATTGTAAACCTTTAATTAACACCCAAAACATGAAGTGCAGGTTTGGCAAGGTTCTGACGTTTTTTTACCCTTTTTGTTTCTCCTCTTTTGCTCAACGCTGATCTGCCATCCACTTCTGATGTTTCCGGTTTTCTCTATTCCGATCTCAAGTGACCTTCCCTGCAACGGAGTGTTCAGGATGATTAAAAAAAAGAGGAATTAAAAAAATGAGTTTTCAAGCAGCTACTCAAACGAGCTTCTGTGAGGAGTGTAAGTCGGAAATGACACAGGCTTTTTGTTCTAGCGACGAAGCCGTTCACTTTGCAAAGCATGCTTGACAAATTTTACCCCGCATAGGACTCATTTGGATTGGTGATGAAGTCCCATCTATGCTTTTTTGGCATGGGCTCTGATCTCTCCAAACTTCGATGGTCGCATTTAAAAAGGGCCACAAAATTGAAATTGAGTGATTTCTATTAAGTTTGTGTCATGCGCTTTTGTTTTACTTTCAAAATACAGAGAGATCCGGCTTTTTCCCGTGCGTTACGTTGGGTTTCTTGACTTCAAGCTGCGTAGGAAATTACACGTGTGTTGTTGTGGAGCTTTTTTTTTTCGTACTGATGGCGTAAACAAAAGAAAGAAGACTACGCACTTGACTCTTAATCTCATCCCGTTCTTTTATTTTTTCGATTTCTTTTCTATATTTGTCTACTCAATGAGATCATACTCACAAAAGTAGTAGAACGTTTTTATTCTGAGATCACTACAACACAACGTAGGTTGGGTCCACGCCCCTCAACTCAATTGGTGCTCACTTGACACTGTACTTATTAGGCTTAAGGTTTGTCAATCAATGTCGCATTTCCTCCTGCACGTGGTGCGCAAACTGCGCACTTTCAGCTTTACTGCAAGTTGCCGCAGCCACCCTTTTGCGTGGTACGCAGGTCTGTACGCGGTGTTCTTCAGTTGGGCCAACTACGCGCAGTACAAGCGGTTGGCGCCGATGTTTCCAAAGTACGAACGGTACCTGAAGGAGGAGGGTGGCCGCATGCTGGATGCGAAGCGACAGGAACTGGCAGAGGTGGGTCGCTACAATAGCATGGTTGGGACGATGCGGCGCGACCTCGCCGCGAAATAAAGATGCGTGAGTAATTCACAAAAGGTTTTATTTATTTCTCTTTTTGTTCACAGTTTTTTTTTTTCTCTGGTGTTGCTGCGTTTGTGTGTCGTTGCGTCGCGGAACTTGCTATAAAGATTTCGAATACAAATAAACCAGTGAAGAAAAAGCAGAAAATATTCTAATGCAATACGACGTCCATGAACTTTGACGAGAATGTTGAAATTTTGCAGCACTGCGTCATCGCATTCTCACCGTTGTTTTCCTCTACGTAAATGTGCCAATTGCTAACTCATCAATTAGGTTTAGAGGTATGGTGTTGACATGCTACATTTTATTTCTCCTTCTCTCTCTGTCCTTTTCACTATCATTGCCTGGGCTACGCAAAAGGTTGCGGTTTCGTATTCCCGCTACTTTGCGACGCGTACAGGTATTCAGATTTGGCATCAATACAGCAAGTACATTAGAAACGAAGAAGACAGCGTTGCAATTATTCTTTGGACAAAAAAAAGAAAAAAGCAAGACGCACGATTCAATTTATATACCAAAGAATTTTAACATCATGGCTGGCAAGTCGCTTCGGGAGCTTATCGTGCTGTTTGACGCACAGCTGCAGCAGCTTACTACAGCAAACCTCGTCAACGGCTTCTTTCCCGCGCACACGCTCATCGTCGCGGTGGCCGCCACTGTGGTCAGCGCTGCTCTCGCGCTCAGCACGCGCGCTTCACCTGCCGCTGCCGCCACGCCGCTCTTCTCCAGCTTCGCCTCCTTTGCCGCCCTCTGCGTTGCTGCGGTGATGGCGACTACATTGTTCTACCGCCTGACTGGAGGCAGCTTCGCGTACTCTGCCCGTGCAACGGGTGATGTCGTGGATTGGCTGGTGGATGCCGTGTCGCGCCCGCTTGCCGACGACACGGTGGCGGTGCTCCTCGCGCCGGAAAAGCGCCAGGCGCGTGGCGTTCTCTTTGTGGGGTTGTGTGTTGTGGCGGAGGTAGGCAAGGTGCTGTCGTTTTGGTCCATCTGCTTGCTGCTCTCCTTTGCATGGATGAGTCTGAGTGCCGCTCGACTCTATGCCCATCACTCCAAAGCGTGAAAGGTTTAGTTTTCTGTCCTTGACTTTACTTTATACTACCAGTCTACTGTGATCTTTAATTTTGCTTTCCACTTACGTGTTGCGTGCTGTATTCGCTTTGCTTGAAACGTCTTTCTTTTTTCTCTGTCTCTCTGTGCCTTTTGTAAAGGAATTGCTTTTACCGCTCAAATGCAAATAAATAAAAAAGGCTGAATTGCAAATTGCTTCGTATGCGCAAAAGAGAGAGATAAGCCCTAAAAACTCTTTACAAAGTACTTGTTGCAGAGCGCAGTCAATGTCTTTCTCTCCCTCTGTCTCAAAGAGACCAACAGTCTGCTTGTTAAAGAGCGGAATGCTCATTAAACACCTTTCCTTAAAAGACCCTTTTTCGACTAAATGCTACTGGTTGTTTGATCTCTCTTCTGTGCCGTTTCTACTTCCATTTGCCTTTTTATTTCGCTACGCTACTCTAAAATATATTTTTCTTATGAGCCTCTAGGTGTGTCTGAGTTTCATTGATATTATTTTCCCGAAGCAAAGCACCTACCAAAATACAAGAAAAAAAGAAATTACACCTAATGGACTTTAGATCGCGGAGCCGTGAAGACTCTAGCCGTGGCCGTGGCCGTGGCGGGCGTGGTGGTGGCCGTGGTGGAGACCGTGGCCGCGGTGGACGCTTCTTCAAGCCGTCGTCCCCCGAAGGCTTCAGCCGAGCTCACGACAGCACCTACACGGCGCGCTACGACAACGCCTCGGGTGTTTCGCTGGACGCCGACGTCGCCGCGGACCGCCAGCGCGACCGCAAGGAGCGCCGCAAGCGGGAGCGACAGGAGAAGAAGCAGTCTCGCATTGCGATGCACGAGCAGCTGACGGAGGAGCGGCGGCGGGCGCGGCAGGAGGCGCAGGCGCGTAAGGCTGCAGCGCAGGCCGAGGCGCAGCGGAAGCGCGAGCGGGCGGAGCGGTCAGCCGCCAAGTCCGCGCGTACGGCGAAAAGGACGAAGGCGCAGAAGCTGGAGTCCACGCCAACCGCCACGAACGCGGCAAAGGCAGCAGCAGCTGCTGTACCGGTTGCGGCTTATCAATTTAAGAGCCTGAGTAAGCAAGAAAAGCAGAAGCGCAAGCAGCAGCACAGTGAGGCTGCCACGAACGACGCTGCGGCATCTAACGCAAGTGCTGCAGCTTTGCCTCTCCAATCCTCGTCGCCGTCGTCTTCTGCATCTCTGCCTACGTTACAGGCAACGACGGCTGGTGCATTGACAGACTCGACTGTTGTGCCGCCGCAGGTAACGGAGAAGGTGCGTCGCCTGGTGAACAAGCTGACGATGACGAATGTCGTCGACTTGACGAACGACCTCAGCGAGTTCATGACCACCGCAGGCGTCTCACGTGCGGCGGTCATGAAGGGTTTGGCGCAGCAAATTGAGCGCCTCTGCCGGCTCGAGACGGGTCCGATGAACACCACAGGGACGCTGCCGTTTGCAGGGCTGCTGCGTGGTATGCAGCTGCTGCACGGCAACCAGGTTGGCGCGGAGTTGGTGGAGCGCGTCAGCGCCTCCTTGCAGGGCCAGCTTGCGGCGGGTGAGGAGGCCGCGGCCGGCAACACGCTCATGGTGCTCGCTCAGCTCTACCTTCTCTACGGAGTCGACGTCGTCTTTGTCATGTCGCTGCTGCGCATGCTGCTGCGCCAGGGCACGCGCGTGCTGGAGAAGCACTCACCTCTGTCGTCGTCCGCCACGTCCGCCGCCGGTGGAGTCGACGGCGTCACCCGCACCTCGACTACGGCTGCGGTGGCGACGCAGGCGGTTTGCGCGGCGGCGTGCGGTCTTGCCCTCATGCGAGCCTGCGGGGAGAAGCTGCTGAAGGAGAGCCCGTCAGAGCTGGAGGCGGCGCTGCAGTCCGCACGCGCGGCTTCGGCGCAGATGCGCAGCGTCACCGGCACCGCCCGGTTTTCCGCCCTCGTGGAGGTGATGAGCGACATCGCGGCGGGCAAGACACGCAAGGCACGCCGGTCAGCCACCGAGGGTGCGGCACCGGTGGAGGCGATGCTGGAGGACTTGTGCGCGCTGCTGCCCGGGCAGGAGAAAGCGTCGGCGACGCAGCGGCGCACGATGAAGCGGCTGGTGCTGTCAACGAACACGCTGAGCGGGCTCACGTGGGATCAGGTGACGGCGCCAGAGAAGCCGCCGCGGTGGTACGTGCCGGGCGTGATGTCGGCCGTAAGCGCGGCGGCCTCTTCGCACGGGAAGCGTTCACGAGATCACG
>MDUD01009991.1:0-22484 GCA_002216565.1 Crithidia mellificae
CATGTATTGGCTTGGAAAAACAAAGTACCGAAAACATAACCAATTTCGAGAAAAGCCTGTCTTACTGAAAAGCATGCTGTCTTACTTTAGTCGCAAATATTTGCTTTTTTGCTTTTAAAGCGGTTTAGCGTTTTAAAAAACATTGCAACTCCGCTGGTGCATCCGCCTTTCAACAGTTCTTTCCCCTGCCCACCCACTGTTTTTTAAAACTTGATTACCAAAAAAAAAATTAACCGCACAATTTAATATCACCTTCATGGTTGTGTTATTGTCTCTTCTTTATTATCATTGTGAATAGATTTGTGCATCTCCCTTTTTTTTTCGTTGTGAAAGAATTGGTGTTAGCGAAAAGCAAGAGAAGAGGTAGCTGCATTTGTGTTTTTGCAAATGAAACGCACAGTCAAAAGCGGCGCGCCAGGCTCGCGTCAGTCGTACCTTAATAAAAATAAATTTAACCCAAACCGATATAAGCAGGAGAAGGACCGCATTTCACGAGATACAGAATTCATCATGACAAGCCTGTGCTGCCGGCGCTGCTGCGAAATTATTCAGTGGAAGGTAGACTATGGCAAATACGCGCCTCAAGAGTTAGCGCGTCGCTGTAACCTGTGCCATGAGAAGAAAGTTACGTTATCATACCACCGCATTTGTCAGCAATGCGCAGAAAACAACGGTGTTTGTGCAAAGTGCCAAAAGTCACCACTGTCCGACAAAGTAGCTGCTGCTAATGGTCCTGCTGAAGATTCTTCCGGTGAAAGCGACGAAGAAGTGGGTGACCAGCACAAATATGACTTTGTTGATTTGCCAATTGAAAACCCAGAATTGCAGCACCTTCACGGGCTTAACGTTCGCGTCCTTCAACAGCGCCTTCGTCGTAAGAAGGACGAAGAAGATAGAGAGGCGTTGAGCGCGCTGCGCGAACGGGAACGCCGCACGGTTCTTCGGAAAGCTGCCACCAAAGACGAAGTCTCAGACAGCGATGAAAGTTTGTAGATTCAATTTAAAGCTTAGCTCTTTTCTCTTCTTTTTTTTAAAAAATTTAACTACCTGATCGCGTTTAATTTTAATACTAATCGAATGATAATTATGTTGATCCATAAAAGCTTCAATTCTGACCGTCTTCCGATAGCCTCTGGCTAACACATTTTTTTTTAATAAAAAAAAGGATTATTAAGTAAAAGAAAAAAACAAGGGTTTTTTTTTCGGCGCTTGCAGCTCTTTATGGACACTGTCCAGTGAAGCCGCTTTCGCAAATAATTAAGTATAATGCTTATTTTTTTTCTGGTTATTTGCACGGTGCACTGGGTTTTGCACTCTCAGAGTTCTGAATAACTTTGCATTTTATCATATCTCGAAACGCAATTTTGCGAATTTTCAAATTGAGGTAGTCGCATGCTACAGTTTTCTTGTAGTGATTCTGCTTTTTATAAAAAGAAGGCTAATTTCTCTCTTTTCCGTCCTCGTCTGCTCTTTAATGTCCTCTTATCGGCAATTTATTATTAATATTATTTTAAGAATGCGAGTGTGCACCTTTCCTGATTTCTATTCAGAAAAAGTTACCGAGGTCCTTCCTCTGTTGCTGCCATTGTAAGGAACCAGAATAGTGCGCATAACCTTCCACGGCAAAGCTTGCTTACGGTTCTATAGATAAGGTGTTTGCAATTTGTTTCTTTTACCTACATTAGAATTTTGATTCCCTTTGCTATATATATATATATATGGCTGCAACCAACGGCGCTGCAGGTGGGGCGTCCTTTCTCTTCCAGCTCGCACTAGTTTTTTCCATTGGGTGGTGCGTTTTGTGGTGGATGCTTACTCTAGGCTTTCTTATTTTTAAAGCCATTTATCTTCCCTTCCCTCCTGCGGCCCTACCGATGGAGATTGTAGCGTCAGTTCTCGTGGTCGTGATTAACGTGTTTGCATTTCTGATTGGAAATCGCGGAAACAAGACGGAAAATGTTGTTACTTTAATTCTTAGCGCGGTACTTTTTGCCATAGCCGCCGTCGGAGCTATCTATTACATGTGGCTTCAGACGTATGTTCTCATGCTTGACCTCGCATTCTCCGCGATCTTCTTGGGAATAAATGGGCTGACTGTTCTTCTTGCAGTTTGGGCCGCGCAAAATGCCGTGCGGCACTCCAAAATACCAGCGCTGCGACTCGAGATAAATGGCGCACAAATAGATAAAAAAAAGCGATAGAACATAAATTTAAAAAACAAATATTTGAAAATTCACAGAATTTTTTTTTTTAGAAATTGTGTCTAAGCGATATATTTTTATTTGAACGTTGTTACCCTAATTTTATAAATGTTTCTGGAGTTTATAGAAAAAGACATCTGCTATTCTATTTGTTTCGCCGTTTTCTATAATTTTTCTCTTGTGAAAAAGATTAGGTGAATCTCACTGCCAACAATACAAAAAAAAAGTTTTTCTTATTGACCGGCAAGAAGACTGGCTTTCTGCTAGCTCGAAAGCTTGCGTCTGTGATAGTTGTTTTACAGTTAACAGTGTATAGACGACAAACGCGCTTGCTAATGACAAAGATGGCTCCGACTGCTCTTTTTCTTTGTACGCTCGACGAAGAAACCGTCGAGGTTTAGCTTCTTTGTTCCCCCAGCCAGTGTTGTGTGCTTGTTATTGCTTTAGGTGACTAGAGAACATTGACTCATGGTTGCCTATTTTTTCATCATACAATTACTTGCGTATTAAAGTGGCAGGCTAGCCTTTGCAGCAACTGAGAAAAAAAAACCCTCAATATTAATTAATCACCCTCCCTTCCGTTTCCTTATTTTTGGTTTAATAGCTAGATATATATTAGATTGCAATAATAGTTTGCAGTCTGCTACGTCGAACTAAACGTAAGCTGCCTGCCGTATTTTTTTTCTTCTGACTTTTCGACGGGCCGCTGATTAAAGACATAAACATCTTAGATGGCGTGCCAAAATTTGTGGGCTTCACAAAATCGTTGCCATTAGCGTACATCACGGTGTTACAAATGCGAAGCTGCCGTCGGTTCCTTCTTTCCAGCTTGTGGCGTCCTCATTCCGAACAGATTAAGTTTTGGGTTGCCTCATCCGCAACAGATCAAGGAGCGCTGCAGCTTGCGCGCACTTACGTACATGACCTCGAGCTAAAAAATGTCGTAATCACAGTTGACGATGCTTTAGAACTTGTAAATATTTTACAGAAAATTAAGTATCCTCATGGCAGTCACGTTGCGGCACACCTTGCTAGGCACTTTGAAGCCACTAGTGATGAACTCTGCGCGAAAGACGTGAGGCAGCTGATAGCCGATGCGCGGGTAACCGACGCAGATCTCACATACTACGAAGCTACTTTGGCATCCGCAGCCTTTTATGCAGCACTTACGCGGTGCATCCAAACTCTAGAAAACGAAGAATTGATTGATTTGGTCACCCCATTCTGTGAGTATGCTGCTATCAAAGGTCCTCAGACGTCACAGGTTGCTTTGCGAATATCACTCATTGTGGCGCAAGAGTTGGGTATGCGGGTCAGAGCTAGCCGCGACGCCTTCGCGATGCTCGTTTTCATTGCACGACACAAACTTCCCTTGGAGACACTTGAGTGGGAAGGCTTGAATGCTCTGATCTGCGAGCAAACAACTTATCTTAGCAAATCTGCCCTTCGCACTCTTCTTCAAACACTGGCAGAATACAACTTTCCGTACCGCCACTCAGCCTGGGCTGACGCTGTTCAAGCTGCCTTGCTTAAATCTGATACAATCGCTCAAGCTGATCTGTGCGATATTGCTTTGAGCGCTATTTGCGCCGGGTGCCGAGTGGATGACACTATTGTTGATCAGCTTACGAAGAACGTTCAACTTTTTTCCAGTGAGCGAGTGATCGAGCTCCTGCGCGCCTGGCAAGATGCAAGATTCAGCGCATCTAGCTATAACACGTTCTCAGCAGCTTCGCAGGAGCGTCTTGAAGTCTGTTTCGAAGGGCAAGTGAGGCGCACTGGCACGCAAAGCCTCTCTCTTGAGCATTTAACATGGTTGTATTGTCTATCGTTTTTATCAGAAGCTAAAGCAGCAAGTTTTTTGGCGTCGTTAAATACAACTACAAAAGATGTGCTTTGCTTATCAGCGACGGAAGCTGCGCTGCTGTGTAGAATTCTTATCAAGACAGGCGTTAGCTCTCCGTCTCTGGTAGACGGTGTCTGCTTGCACGCCAAAAGTGATATTTTCGGTCAGGAAGACAGTATTGCTCTTTTTCACTTCTACCAGAAGACCGGCAAGAGAGCACCAGAGAAGTTGCTGAAGAGCGCCACGGGCCGCCCCCAGAGGCGACTCTTGGGATCGCGAGGTCAGAAGCAGAAGGCAAACTCGGTGTTGTCGTTCAGCAATATGGCCCTTTTGTTGGCTGGGCTGGCGTTTGTAGACGACGGCGAACAAGTGCTGCTTTTAAAACGGCTTTTGCAGTCGGAGCAAATTACACCAGCGGTTGCGTTGACTGTCCTTCGCTACACGCGCAGCACGAAAACAAAATCGTGCCACCTTGTTAAGGCCCGCCTAGTTCAAAAGCTGGTGGAAGCAGCACGGACGTTAAGCGCCGACGATCTTCGTCTCACCATGACAACAATGGCTGATTTGCGCATTCGTGATGCCGCTGCATTTGAGCGCCTCTTGCGTGAGCTCGAGCGGAGGAAAGTTTTAGTTCGCGACGTTGTTGCAGCGGGATCAGCAGCCAAGGCGCTCGGCTTTAGCTCCCTTTTTGCCCAACTGAGTGTAACGCAAGCCCCTCATAAGCTTCCTGGTGTAACGCCCGCAGAGCTTTTGAGTGTGCTGCAGTGCTGCGGCGCAGAGCGTCGTCATGCCCTGTTGAAAGATAAGGAAGTACGCGACATGGTGGACAATTTTGCGGTTACAGACGCGGCAGTGCCGGATCTGGTGCAGCTTTTCATTGTCTCGACATGCAATGAGCAGCGGCGAGCTGCAATTGTTAATGCGATGGCCACCTGTGACCCTGTCTCTCAGCACGACGTCGAGGTCGACGACGTGATCAGCGCGTTGGAGTGTGCAAGGGCAGTGCGGGAAATTGAGGTTGTTTGCCGGCTTTGTGCTAACGCTGCAGGCAACCTGGACGAACGGCAGCTGATGCGCCTGCTTCGCCGTGTACAAGGGTGCTCACCCATACCCAACAAACTTTTGCGCTTTGCGGGGAGAGCGATTTTGCGACTTTCCGCTCAAGATTCTCTATCGCCCGGCAACGCTTTACATTGGACAAAGCTGTACGTAGATCACCGAATACGGGACGACGCGGTAGGTAAGTGCCTTGTGGCGCAGGCGCGACGACTTCGCACTGGTGCTCCCCCGGAGTTGACCAAATACGTGTCGAAGGCTGTCAGACTCTATGGAAACAATGCATCGAGAAAGTGACAGCGAATCGAACAGATTTGTTGGCACCAGAAGGGAAAAAAAATAAAAAACGAAAATGGCCTGTCTTTCCTTATTTTCTATCGTTGTGATGCTGCTTTTTTTTTGACGATTTTAGTGCGCCGGCTTTCCTCTCAATTATTTCTCTCTCATAATCTACTTTCTTCATGAGACGAGGGACGAAAAAAGAAAAAAACTGTCGTCTTAAGTACCCACTTTTTGCCCACAAGGGATTGGAGGTATCTGTAGTGTCGATTATCAGTATTATTATTATTATTTACCATGATGCCAAGAGTTCAAAACCACAATAGTAAACTATTTGGACACCCTCTTTCAAACTTTGATTACTTTTGACTTGTTTTATCCAGCAGCCCCGAAAATGCCCTTTCTTTAGCCCTATTCACAATAAATATTTTTTCCTTGCCATCAAATGCCCAGATTTGTGGTGCGATGTTATAACGGCATGAAAACAAACAATGGTTTAATAATCAAACTAAATGGTGAAAATGAAGAAACAGAATGAAAGGGCCAGCCTGAGGAACTAGGCAAAAAGAGAGCGGCGCCGTGTTTTCGAAAATCGCTTTTCGCAGTCAGTGCTCAATTGCAATTACAACTGACATACAAGGTTCTTTTTTCAGCCTGCGTGCACCTTGTACGTTAAGCTTTATGATTGATGCAGTTGCAACTTTTATTCCTTTACAAAACGCTCCAATGAGCAGTTTTTTTCTTTCCCTATTTCCAATTTTGACGTTACGTTCTAGCACACTGCCGTGGTGCCGTTGACAGAAACAAAAAACGACTTTTCACAAGTGCCGTTAGGGCGTCAAAGTCGCGTCGTTTGTCCCACACCGCGGGGCACCACACCACTAGACACACAAGCACTCAAAAGCAAGTAGAAAACTAGTCAGTTAACGAAGGATTTAAATTCTCTGGAAAGCAAAAAAGGAAAAAAAGAAGCTGCAGGCAAGAAGAATTCACTGTCAAAAGAGGTTGACATCCACAGCCAACTTTTGACAACAGCAGAAAGGATTTGTAGGAAAAAGGCGCGTATAGCAGCAGCCAAACATGTTTCGCGGAAGAACACGCGCCATGTTTCTTAGAGCAGAGATGGCCTCGACAGAGTTGCGTAAACTTGTCCCGCTCTTGCCGTTGAAACTTCACGAATCAAAATCCTCTCCGCTGTCCATCGCCTCACTGCTCGCATCCACCGCGTTTGCCAGCACGCAAAGCCACCTGCCTGCGGCCCACTCTCGGGACTGCCCCGTCGTCGCAAAAGCGCTTCCTCTGTCGCGCGTCAGTATTGAGCCCAGCTTCACGGCGCGGCCGTGCGCAAGCTGTGTCCGAGAGCGCGTCCATTACTTGGCTTCGGTTGTCTTTTGTGACGACTTTGAGCACAGATGCCGCAATCCGGAGCCAAAAGCCAAGAGTCCAGATGCAGAACACACGAACAAGCCGGTGGGCGTGCCAGGCGAACTGCAGAAGGCCGTAGAAGCAAGTTTTGGGTCCTTTGCAGCGCTCCGTGACAGCATTCGTCAGCTCTCCATCAGCGCGATGACTCCAGGTCGCCTTTGGCTCGTCTACCGCCCTTCCACTTTGGACGCGGCAGGCGGAAGCCTGCATCTCCTCAGCTTTCCAGGGTGTAAGGTGCCACTCGCCCACGGTCTGTGGCCACTAGCCGTGGTAAACGTTTCAGAGGAACGGGTGTGCGAGGAGCTGGAGCAGTGCGCTAAAGGGACAGAGTTTCACGGAGCTGGCGGCGAGGGGGCCTTGCCGCCGCCGTGGAGTCACGCCGCTCGCACCCCTGGCGTCTCAACGGCAGTCGAAGGCCGCCTCGCATTGGAGCGCCTCCGCCTCGCTGACCTGCAAGCGGCAGTAGCGCAGAAGGCGCTGAGTGCGATGAACTGGGACTTTGTTGCGGCACAGCTGGCGTTGGCGCAGGCGTACTACACCTCCTCTGAGCGCGCGAGCACGCAGCTGGAGCATCGCAAGGCAAAGGAGCAGCTTGCCGCAGTGCGGGCGATGGGCCGCCTGAAGGACAGCGGAGCCATTATTCACGCCGCCGACTCCGTCACCATCGCACCATCAACCGCCAAGAGCCGCGGTGCGGACTCCACGGCTGCGGCTGCGGCTGCAGCAACCGCCTCGCTTGCCTCTGTGCAGGCGGCGGCGACGGATGCCGCACACAATGCAGCTTTGCCGGGATCAGCGGTGGAGAGGGAGGTAGCAGATGAGGCATCCGAAGCAGCGACTCCGCTCGCTTCATCCGCGCCATTCAACGCGTCGCCCCACGCTAGCGTTGCAAAGGCCTCATCTGATGTTCTACCTGAGAGCGCGGGCACAGGTGCTGGTGCTGGTGCGGCGACGCCCACCGCTGCTCCGGAAACGGCCGCCTCTGAACCGCGGCCGGTACAGCAGCCGGATGGGACGTGGGAGTACCACTACGCCAACGGCGATGTGACTAAAGTTCGCAAAGACGGCACCAAGATTTTTCAAACAAAAGACTTGACGACGACTGTGTTTGTTAACGGCGACACGCTCTTTGCGTATCCAAATAACACTTCCATTCTTGATCGCGCCGATGGAGTCCGGGTCACGACCTACGCGGACGGCACTACCAAAGAGGAGCGGCTGAGGTAATGCCGCGCAGCGCTAACCGAACGCACGCCGAGCGGAAGAAATTCCGGGTTTTGTGCCCCTGTTTCTGTGCTCCATATCGGCAATTGAACATAACGTGTCACACAACTTGGCTTTCTGAAGCGTCCTTTTGTATTTGTGACAACACCTTGGTTTCACGAGCGTTGCTTGCACCCAGGCTCCAGAGCAGCACGAGAAGTATCAAATGCATGCCGTTGAGCCGTGCAAAAACAGCCGACGCAGCACTTTTCACAGGTGAGCGAGCGGAAGTGAGCTGCTTAATCTGAAAAGAGAAAAAAAGCACTCCGTGCGCAGAGAGCTCTTCAACCTGTAGGCGAGTTGATGCAGTCCGAGTCTACGTTTAAAATTGTTTCTTTTTATTTTTCTGGAGGGGAGGGGGTCACAGATGGTCGATTTTTACGAAGGTTTGAAGTTTTCTTGTTTCCCAATGCACGTGGGAATAGTACGTCACATTAAACGGAAAAAGAGCAAATGGAAGAGTAGACACATACTGCTCCGTAAGCAGTCTTGACAGAAAAAGCCAAGCAATTTCAATGCGTGCCGGTTGATTGTTTAAAGCGTCGGCAAGATTGTGTTGAAGTTTGATAAAGAGGGGAAAGCACAATTGCTTCACTTCTGCGCACAAAAAGAATAAAAAGACAATAATGTCTATTCTTTCGCCTTTGTTTTGGCGTCTCCAACTTACTTAAAGACCCGCCGATCTTTTCTTTACCTCATGTTTTGCTTGCTAGCCAAGAGGACTTGAAAGCGAAGAAAACACTCTACAGCCGCAGACTTTGGTGTGCTGCTGCACTAGAAATCGAGAGCGTTTATGAAAAACCCGACAACTCTTTTGTTTACAACTTCAGTTATGCATTGAAATTTTTTAATCATTTTTTATATTTTTTCTTCTTGAGTTGTACGTGGTGCCAGAGGCGGCACAACTCCACCGTTGACTGTTCCTCCTTCTTTTACCTTGCCATCTCTTTTCCTTTTTTTCCCCGTAAGGTATCTCAGTGCATTTTTACGCGCGCACGGCGGTCACGGAAGCCCTGTAGGCTGTTTTTCTCCTCCCTCGGCTTTCTGTGGTGTGTTTGCACGAGCTTTACTCTATTTCACGCTTTTGTTTTTCCTCTCAACAAGACTGGGCAAAAGAAAAGAAGGCTTTTTTTTTGCTCTAAAGGATTATAGTAACATTGCACCCTTTGTCTTTCAAAGCCTAGCCTTTTTTTCTCCCCGACGTGCCACACGACTTATCGTTCAGTCTTTGACGCTCTAGTCGTACTTCCAGCTGCGCAACGGAAGGCAAAGCGGCACCTATAGCAACAGTACTTTAGCGAAAACAAAAGTCAGTTTTCATCTTTCAGAAGAAGGGAAGTGTACAAGGAAAGGAACACTACGACAGCTTAGTTGACATGATGTTCACCACACTCGGTCTGCGCTGCGGCGCTCGCCTTCCGCTGCGCTTCGGCCGCCGCGGCGCTTGTGCGATCCCGCACCCAAAGAAGGCTTACCGCGGCGGCGAAGATGCGTACCTGGCGCATCCGTACGCCATCGGAGTGGCAGACGGCGTGGGTGGGTACGCCTCACATGGCATCGACCCCGCAACGTACACTCGCAATGTGATGCGCTTTGCACTTGACTACGTGGTGGCGGACGCAGGCACCCCGCGGCAGGCGACGGCGCTGGACGCACTGAACTATGGATACAAGAAAGCTAACGAAGCGCGACAGCCTGGCGGGTGCCCGGTCGCGCTGACCACCGTGACAGAAGGCTGCTACGCTTCCGTACTCAACCTCGGTGACTGCGGTGTGGTGGTGCTGCGGGAGGGCCGGCTGCTGTACCGGACGGAGATGCAGCAGCACTCCTTCAACTGCCCCTTCCAACTCCCAGAAGACCCGCCCAGCGCGGGCGAGCAGGCGAAGCTGGAGATTCGCGCCGGTGACGTCTTTCTGTGCACCAGCGACGGCGTTCTTGACAACGTGGAGCTGGACCGCCTGCTGCTGCACCTAAATGAGGTGACCGCGCTCGGGTGTGGAAAGGTGGCTGCCGCCATCAGTCAGGAGGCGTCGCGGAACGCGCAGGATCGACGTTACTTCTCCCCTTTTGCCAAGCACGCCGCGGAGGCTGGGTACCGTTATACCGGTGGCAAGCTTGATGACATCACTACCCTCGTTGCGCAGGTGACGACCGACGCTGGCGAAGATGACGAGGTCTGCCCGGCGCTGATTACCCAATTGCTTGGGATGGACAAGTGAGGCAGAAATGTGCGCACTTGAACTGCTGCGCAGCCATACCCCTTCTTTCTCATTTTGATGCCATCTTCTTCTTCCTGATGAATATCGTCGGTTAAAGAGGTTGAGAGTTAACAAACGAGAGAAGTGCTAGGATGCATATGTTGCAACAACTCACCCTTTTTCTCTTTGTATCCTATTTGAAATAGTGTCTTTCTCTCTTCTTTCTTTTCTGTTTCTCTTCCTTTTTGGTGTGTTACTACAATGGCATTGCTTCTTCTTCACATCTTTTGTATGACGTAAACTCTGATACCATTAAAAAAAAAAAGGAAGGTCTCAAAATTGCGGTGGAACAATGTGGCACATTTTCATAAAGTTAAGAAAGCCGGTTCAATTTCAAGTGCTGTTCTTCTCATTTTTGAAAGAAAGAACATTTTTTCTTGAAGTATATATATTAGCGGCGACGATTAGCAGTGTGGTCCAAAAGTAATAAAATCACGCTTGAGTGTGAACATGCAAAACGGAAGATGAATGCTTTGAAAACTTTGAACTTTCTTTTATTAAACCTCAAATTGCATTTTTTTCCTGCTTGTATAACATTATATTTTTGTCCATGGTCTTCTCCTTTTGACCTCGACAACTTTCACATTTGCGTGTCGTGTATTCAGAAATCAGAAACACATCAACTGAAAAAGAAGTTGTGTGAATGCGCAAGAAACGTATTGATTGTCAATAGCTCATAAACTATCTATTTTCTTTTGCACAAACACGAGCGCGCACACACAGGAACCTAAATAGCATGGAGTCTAAGCTGAAAACTGCGTTGGCGGCGTGCGACAAGTGCGGCTCGTACGCCGACTTGTCGTCCACCTTTGACCGCAGAGCTGCCCCTGTCATTGAGCACGCGCTGCAGATGCCCCTAGTGAAGGCACCACGCGACCACACCACGCCGGACGAGTGTAGCCCGGAGGTAGCGGAGCTGCGCGACGCCCTCTCCACCCGTCTTGGCGCACATGGCGAGACGGCCGCGGAGGATGACGTGTGGTTTTTTGTCTTCCGCACCGTCAGCAACCTTGTTGAGCGGCAGCAGCGCAAGCGCGCGCGCGACCAGGACGGCACCTCCCTCTCGACACTCGTAACAAACAGCTTCGTGCTGCTGTGCACCCGCACGCTGCCGCAGCTGGACCAGATGCGACTGCGGTGGGGATTTTTGAAGCGGGAGCGGACAAAGGTGGAGGCGAGCGACGCCTACGTGCACGCCAACGCGGCGGAGCGGCGCAAGCTGCAACTCAACCCCACCAGCGTCCTCTCCGTCTTTTCCGAAAAGGCGCACAAGCACTACTTTACCTCGGTGTGGATGCTGTGCGTGGAGAACGCCGCGCAGGCCGCTCTGCACGTTCATCTGCTGCACCGCCTCGGCTCCGTCGTGCTGCCCCACCTCACCAACCCGTTGGTGTTGGCGGACTACCTCACCGGCTGCTTCAGCAGTGGTGGCATCATCTCCATCCTTGCCCTGCAAGGTCTTTTCTTGCTCATGCTGGACCACGGCCTCGAGTACCCGAACTACTACGAGCAGCTCTACAGCCTTCTCACGCCGGACGTCTTCGCGTCGCGCCACCGCTACGAGCTCTTCCGCCTCCTCGACCTCTCCATGACGTCGCTCCGCGTGCCGTCTTACATCGCGGCGAGTGTGATCAAGCGGGTCGCGCAGGTTTCGCTGACAGCACCTGCGCCGACCCTCTACTTCGCCCTGCCGTTCCTGCGGAAGGTGCTGCAGGTGCACCCGAACTGTCTCGCGCTCATCCACCGCAGCAGCCGCGAAGCCGTGCTGCCGGACGACGTGGAGGGCGGGGCGGAGAGCGCGGCGGCGCAGACGGCGAAGGCGCAGGCTCTGCGCGACACCGCCGCCCTCTTCGACGGCGAAGACCCTTTCGACGACCACGCCAAGCTGGCCGATTCGCACGCACTGAACTCAACTTTGTGGGAGCTGACGGCGCTGGAGCGCCACTTCATGCCGGTCGTCCCGCTGATGGTGTCGGCGTTCTCGAGCACGGCGGAGGACAAGACGCCGCTGCGGTACGAGAAGAGTTACGCGCGGCTCTTCACGGCGGAGGTGACGAGGGCGTTGCACGAGAAGCACCTCCCTACTGTAGCCTATGAGACGCCAAGCATCGAAGACCCAACGGACATCCTCACGCTGTAGCTCACACGGATAAGGCACCGATGCGGCACTTTAAGAGCTCTGGTGTTCTGGTGACTGTGTCGAAGAACAAAGCTGTTTTTTTTCTCTCTTCTAACTGCTACTGCTGGCTTGAACTAAACAAAGAAGAAATGATTGAGAGAAAGAGTCAAGCAGCATCTAATGTCTTGTTTTACTTGCGTGAAAGCTGCTGTTGGGCTACAAGAATTAAGTAGAAACACGAATAAAAAAAGACCAAAAAAATGCGAGCTGGTGATTTGCTGTAACATCGATTAACAATGTATGCGTAAGGTAGACAAGTGCAATTTGTTCGCCTGCATAAATCTGATAATTTAAATTAAAACCTCATACAAAGTGATTAAAAAGTGGTATAGCTCCGTAGATTTCACAAACTGCTAACGAAGCAGTAGAACTCGGTTGCCGCCGTGTCTCTTCGCCTACCTCCACATTAAGCGCTGCCGCTCCGCTAATGCAGTTGTTCACATCTCAGTCTTTTACTCGTCAAAGCGGCAAAGACGACTTGGAGACAGACAAGGACCGCTTAATGATGTGCCTCCGGAATTTGCGCAGAGTCCGTTGCCTTCTGCCGCTGTGTGTCACTTGACAAAAACAAACAATTAAAAAATTGCGTCTGATAGTGGCAGAAGAGAAGCACAAATCTACGTTCCATGTCACGGAAGAAAACAACAAAAGACAAACACGTCGTACTTGATTATTCTCACCCCTCTTCCGTCATCTTTTCTTATGTTCACACCTAGCTTATTGCCTTCCTAACACCTTTGAGCGCATACGACTGCCCTCCTTTCTCTGACGTCGTTCCTAGCACCGTGACAGTGAACACATTTACACGCGCACATACACACTTCCACGCAAGCAAGCGTCAATATCACAACTTGTGGTTGCTGTCTCTGTTGGCAGGTGTTGCCTTCACCTTTTCTTTGCCCTTTCTCCCTTCTAGTGTAGGTTGCAAGAGCAGAAAAAGAAGAAAGAGTCTGCGGCAACAACAACAACGACAAAAGAGATAGGAATAATAATAATAAGAAAGGAAGGAAAGCGCGAGAACAGTGGGGCGAATGCTGCGCTTTCACTGCGGTGCACCCCTACGCACGGCGGGCTGGGCTCGCCGCGCCGGCGTCGTCGCCCTCGCTCTGCGTCCGTTCTCCCACACGTGCGTCCGCCGCGCCGCCGAACCGCCGGCGTGGATTCAGCAGCTGCGCCAAGACGCCAAGACGAGTGAGAAATCCATCTCGTACGACATTAAGGTGTACGACGAGCTCTCCTGGCGTCGCAAGCGCTTCACCTTTGACAAGGAGCTGTGGGATCCGATGCGGATGAGTAGCATTCTGCGCAACCGGCTCTGCCTCGGCAGCGAGAACACCGAGTACACCGTCATCGGCGAGGCTTTTGTCTTTCCCGACCGCGAGGACTCGCCCATCGTGAATGAGCCGCACCGCAGCTGCACCCTCCTGTGGGACCACAACAGCCCCACGGAGAAGGTGATGATTCAGCTGTCGGAGCACTTCCCTCCACTGCTGTGGCACACGGTGAAGCCGACACTTGGGGCGTTGAAGAAGGTCTTCTCCGAGTTCCTCGACGTCGACGCCGAGCACATGAAGAAGTACCTGCCCTACTACGAGGAGGTGCAAAACCGCATCGAGACGCAGATGGACGAGAAGCTGACCGGCACCCTGAGCCCGTCGCACATGAAGGACAAGTTCATCGAGGATATGCGCAAGCGTGACCCGCGTACGGTGGAGCTGGACTACCCCAACGAGCACAACATCTTCCTTGGCACCACCCCGCACTTCCGCGTCATCGAGGACCAGCTCATGAAGAAAAACGCCTTTGTCTTTGGGTGGCCCATGCTGCTGAGTGACGGCAACGAACATCTGGAGGACACGCCGCTGCGCATGGCGGCGTTTCGCACCGTCTACTCAAAGTCGCTGCTCATGTTCCACACCCGGCTGGACCTGCAGGTGGACCACCGCCAAACGCACCTGCCGGGCGATGACGTGGAGGACATTGTGCTTGAGATGCCGGTTTTTTGCACCATCAACTACCCCACCAACACCCGCCTGAGCGGCGGTCGCCCGCTCGTGCAGCGCTTCAATCAAGTGATGGGGACGTCCTACCCGCTGGACATGCCGGTGGACGTGCTTGCCACCTTTGCACGAGAAAACACGTTGAAGGGGGAGCGGGAGCTGTTGGAGGAGCTGAAGTTTCTGACGGCCGCCTCGCAAAAGGCACCGGAGCTGGAGCGGGTGTTTCGCATTTCCGAGGATCAGCTGAGCTCGAACAAGATCATCGGACAACTTGCCTACACGATTGTGTACTTGGCCCTCGTAAACTACCCCCGCTTTGTCGAGGACGTCTTCAACGTGTACTGGAAGCACCCAAGCGATCTGGTGCGTGTGGCGTGTGCCAAGGGTGCGCACATTGTGGAGCGGCAAGACCTGGTGGAGCAGCTGATTCAGGCCGAACCGGAAGGACGCTCCAAGTCGATGTTAATGGCCACGATGCATCTGCGCGCGGGTGCCGCCAACCCAGCCGAGAACAGCTAGAGCAACAACGCTCTTATCTCTCTCTGAAGAGAGACAATCAGGTCAACTGCATATTCCTCTGCTGATGCCACTGCCCATTGCAGATGAAGTGCTGATTTGTTTTTCTCTATGTGAGACTTGTACATTTTTTAGTTAAGTTGCGCAGTTGAGAAAAAGCGGGTTTTTTTTTTGTGGCGCTTGGCGCGGGAGTCGTTGTTGTTGGTTTATTTCTTCACATTAATTTCATACTATCTGTTATTTTTTCCTTCCCAGTTGTTATTGGCGAGGATGAACTCGAAAGATCGCCATAAAAGCCTCATTAGCGTATTTTACCGGAGAAGAGAAGCACTATTCTTATCAAAAAGGAAGGTGGAATCCGGCGGTAAATGTGTGGCGGCTGCGTGTTTTTTCCAACCCGAAGAGGCTTTATGTCTTGTTGCCTTCTCCAGTGCAATTTTCAACGTCGATTTGCGCGTGCTTTGTCATTGTTATAATTTGTCTATCGATTAAACACACTAGCAGACTTTGAAGAACTGAAAAAATGGTAGGCAGGTGTCAATGTGTCGTGCACCGGGTTCCGTTCCGCAGCGCATAGAAGTGCTTGTATCCTTTGTGACAACAAGAATAGCGGGCAGGCTATCGTAATGATACACCTCACTCCTTTTTTTCTCCTTCTCGTCTCTCTCTTTCTTTCTTCTTTCTCTTTTTCGCTTCCCATCTCAAATTTTTTTCTCTTATTCTGCGAAACTGTACCAGTGTTTTCCTCAGCACCTGACGCAGCGGAACAGAAGCAACGTCTGCCAACGCAGCCTTTGTACTTGATCGCTTTCTTCTGACTTCCTTTCCTCTCTCACCTTTTTTAATTCTCTTTGTCATCTTTCTATTTCTGTGTCCCTTCCCACATCAGTGTTGGGACAGCATCAATAAACCAAAACGCAGCTTTTTTGAAAACATTTACCTACTCCATTTCGTTTTTCCCCAGGTTAATTTGCCCACCGCTCTCTGACGCTCTAGTGTTTCGCTCGTAGAGGAATTCGTACGTTGTTTCGCACCCGTTTTCTGGATTCCGGTTTCATTGTCTGTGTTTCCGCCACTATTTTTTTTTCCTCCTTTTCACTACTCTTTCATTTCAACTGCCCTCGATTTCGCTCCTCTCAGCACGAACACTATTTGATTCTCCTACCATTTTGTGCTTGTTCAAAGTGGAGTATCGAAAGGCTGTGAGCAAAGCGCGTCCAGAGCATTAAGCCCTGCCGCTGACGACATCTTCATCGTCACGTTTTGGCCTCTGTCGTCTGCTCAACCTTCTCTTTTCTTTTCTCGAACGTCTTGCTCAGCTACTATTTTACTCTTGAGCATTTTTCTTCTCTTCGTTGTTTGACGGTAAAGCAACGCGTTGTCTGCTTTTTTCTCACCATCCTAGAGGAGTGCCTTTTCTACCTTTCCGTCTCTTGTTCTTCGTGTGAACGCCGTTACTTTGCAGAGAGAGAGAGAAGAAAGCAAAACTGTCATTCAGTGTTGCTGTGCCAGTATGAGCGAATTGAAATTTCAGCGTCGTCCACCCTACGACTGGAGTGCCGGCGTGCGGGTGCGGGTGCAGCGTGCGAGTCAGGCGCCGTACTACAGCCTCTTTCGCGAGGAGAATACGCGGCAGGTGGACAGCGTCTACGAGGGTCGTCTCAGCGGTGGCAACAGTCGCCACACGACGGCGGCGGCGGCGGCGAGCGCAAGTGCCTGCCCCTCGATGCAGGAGGATGACCGCCGGCTGCTCTACTTCCCCTACCGCAACACGGCACCGGCGCAGCGCAGCTTGCACGAGTCAGAGGCCGTCGCCCCGGAGACGGTGACCCTCGTGGGGGCTACGGGGACGGTGGGTAAGTTTGTTGCGGAGCAGTATTTGCGCCGCGGCGTGTGCGTCACGGTCCTCGCCCGCGACGTTGAAAAGGCGAAGGCGCTATTCCTGCCCATCGCGGACGGGGAGCGGGAGCGCAACCGGGCGGCGTCGATGGGCTACGTCGCGCTGAACGCCGCTTCGCCAACGCTGACGACGGCGCACGATTACACGGACCCGCAGCGTGGTGGGCGGCGGGTGCTGCGGTACGAGTTTCGCACTCTCCGCACCACTTCCAAATCTGGTGGGGATGAGGGCGAGGCGGGGGGCCAGCGGGTGACGCTGGAGCTGGTGGAGGGCGACGTGGCGAGTGCCGGTGACCTGGAGTTCTCCATGCGGCACGCCAGCGTCGTTTACTACCTCGCCTCGGCGCTGGAGGAAGCCTCGGGGCCCTCGCTGTGGGCAGATGGCCGCCCGTCCGCCCCTTCGCTCTCGTGGCTGTCGCCGAGTTCGTGGTTCGGCAGCAGCCGCCGCTTCGGAGGCTTTCTGCACGCCTTCGACGCCTGCCGCCGCGTTGACGCGCACTTCGTCGCGCTCACCCCTCTCTGGGTCCACGGCTCCCGCCTCTCCCCGTTTTACTGGTACCGCCGCCTCGTCTCCCACCCGCGCGGGTACTGCAAGGCGGTGCAGCTGCAGGAGCAGACGCTGCTCAGTCAGTGGGGCAGTCCCAGTCCCCGGTGCTACTTCGGCATGGACGAGCTCGACGAGAAGCAGTTCGGCGGGGACTGGGACTACTGGCGCCGAATCTGGTTCTCCACAGAGCTGCCGGACGACTTCCCGCTGCTGGCGCGCAGCCCGGTGCGCTTCTCGCTGTTTCGCCTGTCCGACATCGTCTTTCCCAGCTTCAACGAGCGGGTAGTGGCGGCGAAGAACAACAGAGTCGATGATGGCCTGCACGTAAACACGGTGCACCAGGGGGACTTGGATGCGCGGCTGCTGGCCAACGTGCTCGTCAAGTCCATCGCCCTTTGCAAGTCGGTGGTACAAAGTCGTATCGACGTCGGTGGGCGGCTGCGCGATGGCGTTGACATGCACGACGCGGGCGCCATGTTCGACCTCTTTGAGCAATTTCGAAACGAGTGAGCAAGGGAAGTGGGACGTGTGACGTCGCAGATGTGTGTGCGTGTGTATTTGCCTGTGCCACGATAGCCGCAAGATGGCAGGAAGTCTTGCTACTAGACGTATTAGTGCCGTCAATCACGTCTGTGTCGTGCTTGCTGTTGCGAATCAGGCGTGAAAGTGTGAGTGCGCGAGAGTAGTTTTGAGGATAAGCAATGTACTCAGTCGTGTATCATAGAATAGGGTAATCTTCCTTTTTTCTCTTTCTTTGTTTTCCGTTCCGCTTTGGCGGCTTATCACAGTTGCTCTTTTCCCGGATCTATTCGCTTTGTATACTCTTGGTGGAAACCAAAAAAAAAAAACTTCTGGCACACCTTTAAAAGCAAAAAGTTGTCGAAAGCAAACAATTTGAAAACTCGTTGTTGCGCAAAAGCATTCGATTGCGTGACGCCGCCCCCCCCCTTCTAAAAGGATAAGGCGCGCCCATTCCGTTATCCCTTTCATGCAGAAATTGTCCAGGCTAGAGCATCACTGAAAGCGAATGACAACGCCCGTCTAAACCATATGAATTATATATTTATGCTTTTTCTCTGCTACAGATTTATTTCCTTCTTTCTCAACTCATCCTTTTTGACTCACTTCGTTTCAACCGCATTTCCTCTATTTTTTTTTCGTTACTGTTTTGCAATTTGGCACCTCATCCGCCTCAACCTTTTTATCCACGCTTTTCCTTGCCATTTTCTTTGACGTGCAGCCTCAATTATTGCTTTCTTCACACCTGTTCATCCCGTAATATTACATTTCCATCCACGTGACGCTCTGCCAGCAACATTGAAGAACAATTGTACAGCCATCCACGCACACGTAAACGCGCGTTTAGTGTCCGCTAGCACGATGCAAGGATCCACCTTTCGCCGCCCGTACGACCTCAGCGACGAGGCCAACCCCTTCGGCTACTCGGAGTTTGAGCCCTTTAACGAGCCGGAGTCCAACGCGGCCAGCCCAGCTACCGCCCGCAACAACGATGTTGTCTCCACCACCGCCGCGGGCAACGTGGCACAACGTGGATCGGCGCGGCCGCGACCACCCGCAGCCCGCGCCGGCCCCCCTGCCAAACGCGACTTGATGGCCTTTAACCGAGTGATGGACATGACGACAACACTGCAGTCCGAGCAGGAGCGCAGCGAGGCACAGGCGGCGGCGGCGGCAGAGGCGGAGGCGCAGCGGCTGCGAGAGGAGCGCAACAGCAGGTGGAACGCCGTGAAGGCGCGCATGAGCGCACGACCGACGCCGCTGCACAGCGTGCGGGCCTACGACAGCGACTGGAGCGACAGCAGCGAGGACGAGGCGGCGGCGACGGGGGCGGACCGGCTGAGCGATGTGCAGTCGATGCGCTCGATACGGTCGATGCGATCCACGACGAGTGCGGCAAGCAAGCGCACTGCGCTGGATGCACTGGCGCCGACACTGGCGGAGGAGCGGGCGGTGCGGGCCGGAGCGCTTTACGCGAAGGAAACGGTCCCGGTGCGGGTGATGCACTTCATCTACAACTGGTTTATGTACGTCGTGTACGCCATGTCGACGTCTCTGGTGCCGGGCGTGGACGCGCTGAAGGGCTCTGATCCCAAAGAGTACTACAACCGTAAGAAGTACGCGTAGCGGACCTAGAAAATTAACGAGAGGAAGAGAGGAAGAAAGGAAAATGCGAAGGCGGCAGAGTTCGCGGTCCCGACATTCACCTCTCTATCTTCGTGTTTTGCGACTGCAATACGAAGTATTAAGGTGTTTCTTTCCGTTTGCATTATATACACAAACCCACGCAAAGTCACGCGTGCACAATTATTCTGGCCATTTGGGTCTCGCAAGCGCAGCCTTTCTGCCACCTCTTTTTTTCCCTTTGACAGGCGTTTCATTGATGCAGGTCTGCACCAGACCTTTTCTTTTTCCCCCCTTTTACAGTGTTTATTGCTATTATTGTTTTTTGTTTACAAGTTACTGAATGATATCAACTTTTGTACAATCGTTTTTTTTTTCTTTTCGTTTGCCTTCACCCGTGTCTTTCACGACATGCCCTACGTCATTTGTAGGCCACTGGCTTAGTTTCACTCCTCCTCGCTTTCTTTTTCTAAGCTTTAAAAACGGGGTTTGATCGTAGCTGCGATTGTTGAGAGCCTTCTTCTACTGTGTGTGTGCGGCGCCAGAGGTGCAGTCTTTGAGCTAAGATAGCAGCCTTTAAGCAGCTGCGCGTTCAGCCGTGACTTGACACACATACACACAAACGCAGAAGGGATTTATTTAAACACTTGAAAAAAAAAGGCTGGAACGTGTCGCTTATTTGCTCTTCTGTTTCATTTTCTTCATGGTTTGCTGTGCAAATTTTGCTGCTTTTTTTTTCTTGTTTCTACTTCAGCCTTGAGTTCTTTGCCAAGCTGTTTATTAGTACGCCGATCTCGTACGGTTCCGCCACGCGAATCGAAGCTCAGCAGTACGACGTACAGAGTGGTGCATGCGCCAGTGTATATTATTATTCTGATCCTTTTTCCTCCTCTCATTAAATGCGAAATTTCTTTATTATCCTTTTAATGTTGCTCGATCAACGAGTTAAGTAGACTGGGCTGTTGTGCTGAAGAAAAAGTCTCGAACCAAGTTTCGAAATCAATTGCTATTTATATTTCCTTTCTGCGAAAAAAAAAACAACAATTAAGCTCTTCCAGTGGCGATTGGCAGAACCGCGTTTGGCGCTAGTATTTTAGTGAATGCAAGCGTTCTTGCACAATGAAATTTCAGAATGCATGACTCTTTGCAATACGGATCATTCTCCAGATGTTGTACGGATTGTCAGTCCAAGGTTGCCGAACTTAATTTGATTGCTGTGCACCTTGTGATGGCTACCTTGCGTGCTTTAACGTTCACATGTATTTTAACTCGTACATCCTTCTTTACCCCTCTTGTTGATTTTTTAAAACGACACGCTTGTCGTTTTACAAACACACTCAAGTGTTCAATTCCCGAACGACACACTGTCGTTTGCCCTGAACCTCTTGCTGAGCCACACCGCAGCTGCTTACATCCTCAACAAAGTTTTAGCTCAAGAGAGAGGTAAAACCGCACGTTTTTTTTCGTTGAAAAGAGGCCACAATTTTCTAATTGCGAGTTCTGTACAGTTATCTTCACCTTTTGTTTTCTGGTATTTGGTGCTCACGTTTGTGACATTACTCATTTATATTTCAATTATTTTTGCTTTAATTTTTGTCCCTACAGTTTGCTGATTCTTCTTTCCGTTTAATACCCCTTTCCTTTTGTACCGCAGCTTCATTTGCATCGTTGTCGTCGTCGTCCTTTGTTTTTTTCTCTGTCGCCATCTCGAAAACGCAGTTTTTCTAGATTGGCGCCATAAAAACAGGCTCATCAACTCCATAATTTCGTATCACAGATCCAAAAAAAAAAACTCTCAAAATTATAGAGAATTCTCTCATATTTTCCTTCAGAAAGCTTTGAAGAGCCATTGACGCTAAATTGCTTTCTCTTGTCTCCTTTAATTTGTTCATTGGTCATCTTTGTGTTATTAACATTGATTTTAAACTCATTTTATTCTTTTACTTAAGAGGTTCTTATCTTTATTTTTTTTTTCCCGCTGAATTCCACTTTTTTTTTATTGTCACTTATTTTATTGCGGGGTTTTTATTCATTGCTAAAGAGAGCGTGCACACTCTCAGAGGTTGAAAATAAAACCAAAAGACCATCAAATTAAAGGCACTAGATTAGTGTTTTGTTACATAATCTGCGTTTTTCTCTCTTTTAATCGTTAGCTGAACTAAGGTGCCATGTCCGGAACATCTACGGCGCACCAGCTCATTGAGCGCTTGATTATGGTGCAGCGCAACCGCGTTCAGTCGCAGCTACTCGTGCGCGAGGAAGAAATCCGTGCGGTGCTGACCGAGGTGCGCGAGATCTTCATGTCGCAGCCGATGCTCTTGGAAATCCGCCCGCCAGTCCGTGTGTGCGGTGACACCCACGGGCAGTTTTACGACCTACTTCGCATCTACGAGAAGTGCGGCTTCCCGCCGTACTCGAACTACCTCTTCCTTGGTGACTACGTTGATCGCGGCAAGCACAGCATCGAAACAATCATGCTGCAGTACTGCTACAAGATTGTGTACCCCGAGAACTTCTTTCTGCTGCGTGGTAACCACGAGTGTGCTAGTGTGAATCGTATGTACGGTTTCTTCGATGACGTGAAGCGTCGTTACAACATGCGCTTATTTAAAGCCTTCACCGACGTATTTAACACGATGCCTGTGTGCTGTGTCATCAGTGAAAAGATCATCTGCATGCACGGCGGCCTTAGTCCCGATCTGACGTCTGTTGGTTCTGTACTTGATATCGATCGACCCTGCGATGTGCCCGATCGCGGYATCCTGTGCGATCTTCTGTGGGCGGACCCGGAGGACGACGTGCAGGGCTTTCTGGAGAGCGACCGTGGTGTGAGCTACCTGTTCGGTGAGGACATCGTGAACGACTTCCTGGAC
>MDUD01010009.1:5733-44700 GCA_002216565.1 Crithidia mellificae
CCTTTTATCTTTCTCCTTCTCATAGCGTTCCTATTTTTGTAGGAGCACCACAAAAGTGCTTATTATTTCGATTAAGAAAGGAAAAAGAATATTTGTAGAAGTCAAGATGAACTTTGTTTGTAATAAAACGCTCCAATTTCCTTACGCTGTATAAGGCTTAGAACTGAGTGCGCGTCAAGCTCGATGGGCACGTGGAAACGATGCTACTGTATAGAAAAAAGACCAAACTAACGTATTAACTAACGCGATCGCCGGCGTCATCGTGCAATGGTTTTTTGTCAAAGTTCAATAGACAAGCATTGTTGTGCTGCCTACGTTTTTGTCGCTTGTTCCTCCACCCAATACCGACTCTTTACCTTCCTTTTTCATCTTTTTTCCGTGTCTCACCTTTCTGTCTTAAACACCGCTGTGCAATACACGTGCGCGACTTCTCTTTTAAACTTTTACGGTGTGCTCCTGCCTTTTTTCGTTCTCGTGTGTCTCTTGAACAAATGTTATCTGTCTCTGTGTTCATCATTTTGTCATGTCAATAGGACCGCAACATACCAAAAAATCAAGAGCAGCTCCGTTGGTGACCGTGAAAGACAGCTCACGCGTCCGAGAAAGCGCGCAGAAAGAAGCGGTAGAACAACAACAACAGCAAGAGCTAGCAGACACATCCTTTTTCAGACTTTGCTGCATTCCAGTTTTGACTTTTTCTCTGCCCTTTCGTTGGGTCTTCAAAATCAAAACAGCAACAACACAAATACACACACACACACACACACACACACATACACCCACATCCACACCTACATCAACACACACACGCACATCGGCGCGATGCACAGCTTCACCTTCGCCCTTCTTTGTCTTTTCCTCGCCGCCTTTGTCGTGCGCTGGACGCGGCGCGCCAACCTCCGCGGCGTCTCCATTCGCGGCGACGTCCTCCTCGTCTTTGCGCACCCCGACGACGAAGCGATGTTCTTCGCCCCCCTGCTGACTTCGCTGCAGCACCGCGGCGTGGGCGTTCACTTTTTGTGCCTCTCCAACGGCAACTACGACGGGCTCGGGAAGGCGCGAGAGAAGGAGCTGGCGGCGAGTGCGACCTTCTTTGGAGTGCAGCGGCACCACGTGAAGGTGGTGGACCGGGCGGAGCTGCAGGACGGCATGCGCAATGTCTGGAGCGGGGCCGTCATCCGCAAAGAGGTGGAGGCGTACATGCAGAAGGCGGGTAACATTAGCACCATCGTCACGTTTGATCGCTACGGGGTGTCGGGGCACCCGAACCACGTCGCGGTGCACCAGGGCGTGCGGGACCTGCGAGGGAGTATGCCGCCTGGGCTGCTATTCCTGCAGCTTCGCACCCGCAGTTTGCTCACCAAGTACGTGGGGCCGCTGGCGGCTCTCGCGTACACCACCGTCTCCTCCACCAACGCAAGCCGCACCAACTTTGTGGCGCTGGTCCACCCGGCGGCGGCGTGGGCCAGCATGGCGGCGATGCAGCGTCATGCCTCTCAGCTGGTGTGGTTCCGCTACCTCTTTGTCCTCTTCTCCTCCTACACGTACGTGAATGAGCTCGAGGAGCTCTGAGAGGGCGCAAGACCAGACCTGCGTTGGCGGAGTTCACACTGGTCGACAGCGCACAGGAGGAGCGTTTTGCGTTGGTGGTTCCACTGCGATCTGAGTTTGTCAGGCAAAAAAAAAAAATGAACAACACAAAAAAATCTTTGTTTTCTTTGGCTTTTTTTTGACAATACTGCGGTGATGATTTCTTGTTTGTTCGAGCGATGTGCGTCGACACAATTGCACTGCAACTCTCTTGCCCTACGCGCACTATACACTTCTTTTTCTGCCAGTACCAAAAGAAAAAAAAAAACAATGTATTGTGAGATAAAAGAAAAAAAAGGTCTTTGACGAGAAGTTGTCGGCAAGCACTTCTCCTTGAAAAGTCTGAAATGCTTCTAGACACATTCACCTTCGCTCTTACCAAAGTTAGTGTAGTTGGCTGAATCGCTGGACAGAAATGATGAGAAGAGTGAGTGCTTTTGGTGCGTCAGTAATGCAATTCTTCAAGTGATGGCGTCGCACCTCTTTGCAGCCAAAGCCGTCTCACAGCTACCAAAAAAGAAAGAAAAATAATTTTGTTTCTCCTATCTTTTTCCCTGTCCCTTCATGCTGACGCTTTCCGCTTTTCACTTCCCCTTTTCTTGTTTTGACGGCTCAATAATTCATGGCGTACGCAGCGAAACCCATCTGACATTTAAAAGAAAAAAGGCAAACGCCTTGTGGGCAGCAATTGACTCTATTGTTTATCAAACGTTTCCTATCTACTTGTCCTTGTTGTGGTGTCACAAGTCTCTCTCTGCGCACTTGCACGAGAGGACGTACAGCCCTTGACGAGCGTTACCACACACACCCGCGCAAACGGAAGACCGCCCATGCCACCCCTTCCCCGCTCCCCTGTAGCTACGTTCCGCCCACCGCCTCAGTGGCGTATGGTGTACCGGCGCATTGCGAAGTTTCGACAGGAGCTTCCACCGCGTGATGAGGCGGATGCGTCGTCGTGGTGGCGCCGCGAGACTGGCGATGCCGAGGCGCGCCGCTTTCACATGCTGGTGGGTCTCATGCTTAGCTCGATGGCGCGCGGCGCCACGTGCACTGCCGCGATGAACGGGCTGGTGCGTGACGGCCTGACTCCGCAGTCGGTGCAGACCATGGGGGAGGCGCAGCTGCGAGAGCGCATCAAGTCCATTAGCTTCTGCAACACGAAAGCGAAGCACATCACACAGGCAGCGAACATCATTTTACGCGACTACAATGGCAAGGTGCCGCGAGAGTACGATGAGGTAATCGCACTGCCTGGCGTGGGGCCGAAGATGGCAAATCTGTTCTTCTCTGGTGCGGATAAGCGACTTGTCGGCATCGGCGTCGACACGCACGTCCACCGTCTCTCGCAGCGGCTCGGCTGGGTGCCATCAACGGTGAAGTCACCTGAGGACACCCGCAAGTGCCTAGAGTCGTGGCTGCCCCGCAAGTATTGGGAGGAGGTCAATTTTAACCTCGTCACCCTTGGCCGCCACGTGTGCCGAGCCCGCCGACCGCGGTGCGAGACGTGCTGCGTGCGCGACCTCTGCCCCTCCGCGCATCACTTTAATAAAGGTGCGAAGATAAAGTAAAAAAACCCGGCTCATTTTGTGGCGGAGCCAGTGTTCCTCATGGATCTCCGTCTTTATTATTATTATTTTTTTTTTCCGTTTAACTTTTTGAGCGTCCATAATTTTACGGCATGCTCCGCTCTTGCTCTATTATTGTTATTCCAATCTCTTTTTTTTTGCTGTCATTATCTGCGTAATTTGTATGTGCGCTTTTGCCTGTTGACACGGAGAGCACTTATCAGGTGCACGTTGCAGACACACACGTAAATAATATGGAGCGCTGACTCCACTCCATTCTTATACACTTACATTTAATCGATGCAGTGAGTTTCACAGGCATCATCTGCATATTTTTTTTTTTTAAATCTGAACCTGAGAAAGCATCCATTTGATCAGAAAAAAAAAAAACAACGCGAGGTGATAGGTGGGGTTACGATGTGAATAAAAATTAATTTGAGAGAAAATAGGCTTAGCCACGGCGATCACAAACAGGAACACACGCGCATATCCACACAAACGCACACACCCACCCACCTACCCACGCACGAGCGTTACGTTCATTTATACTCGCTGCCTTTTCGCGATGTCACATACTCCTTTTTGTTTTTGGAGCTTTCAATTTCGGTTCATCTCACTTGTCCTTATACACACTGTACTTGATTTTTTCTCTTTTTTGAAACATGTAAAGCTGGAAAGGTCTGGAATTTCCGCAGTTCACTCACCTGTTTTTGTTTCTTAACTCCAGTTTTTCTTTTCAACGCTAATTATTGCACTGCTAAACAAAACAACTGAAAATTGATGTTTTAACTCAAGGAAAGCAACGGCAACAACAAAACACCTGCTATTTCTCTGCTTAAGCGCTTATGTCTTCGTTGGCTACCGGAATTGCGAAGTTTCACCCGCCGTCCAACTGGCGGGATGTGTACCGTCGCATTCATGCCTACCAACACCCGCTGCCAGACACCGGGGTGTGTCGGCCGTCGCGGTGGATTCGCAACTTGACTGCAGAGCCGGAGCGCCGCCGCTTCCACCTGCTCGTGGGTATCATGCTCACCGCCTTGGCCCGCCAGACCTCGTGCGCCGTCGTCATGGAGCGTTTGATTGCTGAGGGGCTTTCACCGGAGATGATCACGTCGATGGGGGAGGCCCAGCTGCGAGCTCAGCTGCAGAGCATTCACCTGGGGGAAAAGAAGGCTCGCTACATCACACAGACAGCAACCATCATTCTACGCGACCACGACGGCAAGGTGCCGCGAGAGTACGATGAGGTAATCGCGCTGCCTGGCGTGGGGCCGAAGATGGCGAACCTGTTCTGCTTGACGGCGGATAAGACGATGGTGGGTCTGCCGGTGGACACGCACGTGCATCGCATATGCAAGCGGCTCGGCTGGGTGCCGCCGTCAGCGAAAACACAGGAGGACACCCGCAGGTGCTTGGAGTCGTGGTTGCCACGGGAGTACTGGGGAGAGCTGGATTTCGACTTCGTGACGCTCGGACAGGATTTTTGCCGCAAAACGTATCCCAAGTGCGAGGTGTGCTGCGTGCGGGGGCAATGCCCGTACGCACAACGATTTCAAACACCGCCGAAAGACTCTGTGCTGTCTTTCTGACGACAATTGCTTTGATTTATATATTTATAGTATCTCTTCTTATCCTCCACGCGTGCTATGTTCCCCCTCACTTTCTTCCTCTCTACCGACGTATTTGCCTTCTTCGTTTTTGTTTTTTGTTGTTCCCCTCTGTCGCAGGTCGAGTATCAATCACGCAGAGAAAGATCAAAGATAGTGCAACGCTTACTTTTCTACGCTTTACGACGTTGGCAACCGACTGAGGTTTTGTGTACTAAGTTATACAATTTACGCAACGCGATTGCATTGTACCAACTCTACATCGTATGCTGCTTTACAAAGCATCGTTGGCGAAATTCTACAAGCACCAATCTGAGTCACCGCCGCTTCGTCCGATAATACCGTTGAATGTGATTGAAAGGCAGGGCTTTCACTGCTGTAACACCAGTGTTTGTTCAGGTCTCGTTTGAACTGATGAGACATCGTCATCATCTTCAATTTTTTCTTTTTTCACTGCCGCTCGTCTGCTTTTACAACCTGCACTAGCTTCGTTGCAGGAGGAATAAAACAATCAGAAACCAAACAGCATCTGCAGCGAGACGGTGAGGTGCGGAGATTAAACACATACATGCACACATATTTATATACATACTAGTTTACTTAACTACTGCCGTAGCTCCTCAGAAACGAAAAGGGTAAAATTCCAAAAAAAGAATACAAATCGTAAGATTATTGCACCAACTCCTCTCAGCCTCTGTTCTCTATCATTTTTGTCCCTTTTCCTTTTCCCTTTCGCTCCATTCAGTGAGCACGCACATTTTTATCATGAAAAAAGCTTCTTTTGTTCCGCCGTCCAACTGGGCGCGACTCTACACTCGGTTGGAGGAGTACCGCCTCACGCTGACGGCCCCGGTCGACACCGTTGGGTGTCACATGCTACGAGACCCGTCAACGCCACACGAGACGCAGCGCTTTCACACGCTGGTGGCCCTCATGCTCAGCGCACAGACAAAGGATACGGTGACCGCCGTGGCGATGCAGACGCTCATGCAGCGTGGACTGACGCCGCAGTCGGTGCAGGCCATGACCGAGGCGGAGCTGGACGGTTGCATCTGCAAGGTGGGCTTCCACAACACCAAGACGAAGCACCTGAAGCAGGCAGCCGAGATCTTGGTGAAGGACTACCATGGGGTAGTGCCGCGAGAGTACGACAAGCTGATCGCGCTGCCTGGCGTGGGGCCGAAGATGGCGAACCTGTTCTTTCAGGAGGCGGACAATCGCACGGTCGGCATCGGCGTCGACACGCACGTCCACCGCATCTCGCAGCGCTTTGGCTGGGTGCCGCGGACGGTGAAGTCGCCCGAGGACACCCGCAAGTGCCTGGAGTCGTGGCTGCCGCGAGAGCAGTGGGGCACGATCAATCATTTACTCGTAGGGTTGGGTCAGACTGTTTGTACCCCGCTGCACCCAAAGTGCGCGACGTGCAAGCTGAACGACATCTGCCCCAACGCGTACAAAGAGAAGGAGAGAAAGGCAGACGAGAGCGCTGCTGCTGCTGCGGCGGCGGCGACGAAGGCGACGAAAGAAGAGAGAAAGCGACCGCGTCTGGAGGGGGATGTTCCGCTGGAGGATCTCGTGCCGGATACACCGACAAAGAGGGCAAAGGCAAAGCCGGTGGAGAAGAAGCCGACGAAAAAGCCGTCCGCTGGCGAGGGCGACGCGCACTGGCAGACTTTTATGAAGTATCAGTATAAGGGTGGGAAAGGCAAGCGAAAGACCGGGTAGCGAGACGCTTGCCCTATGCACCAATGTGGTCACATACCCTCCCTTGCTTTCATTTGTTTTGTTTTGGAGTAGCGGGCTGCCATCAATCTTTTTCCCTCCCCCCTTTTGATCGATACCTCTCTGTCACTTCTCCTTCATCCCCACGAAAAAAAACCTTCAATTGTCTTTTTTTTTCTTTTTCTTGCTGAATTTTAGCTGCTAGTGAGTTTTCGTGTCGCTGCTATCTTTTTTTTTTCTTTCTCCTCTGCACGGCTGACAGTACAAACTGCAAAGGCCGGTCCTTTCATATTTTTAAGTCGCTTTTACACTATTATTACCAGTGCGCAACAGCACTACTTCTCTTCACACACACACGTATAATCACTTATCTCTCTTACAAAACGACGGAAAGAAGACTGCATTCTGAATAAAGAATACTATTCCCAGCGTTGTGGGGCCGCAACAAGCACAGAAGCCGATGTGTTTTGCTTCCTAGTGAGTATTGTGTCAAATGACACTTGAGGGACTCAATCTCAAGTGAAAAAAAAAAACATCATGGAAAGAGCTTGACACGTGAATTATTCTCTTCTTTTTTTTTACCACGAAAACGTTGTTTGACGCTCGTTCTTCGTTAACCTTCCTCACCCCGCTATTCGTTTCGTCGCAACGTGTGTATGCAGATCATCAAACCTCAGTGCAACCTTGGTATTTTATTCTGGCTCTCACGCCGCGGTTACTCTTCTTTCTTTCTTTCCCTGACTCTCTTTACTTTCCCTCGCTTTCTTCTCATTTCTCGTTCTTCGCAACTGGATTGCCTGCATCACTGTGCAACACTTGTAATGTACTGCAGATAACGCAAGCCTCATAAATCCTCTTCCCAGCTCCCGCCTCTATTTCTCTCCGCCTCACGCCCCAGCTCAACGACGAAAAGTTCTCTTTCCTCTTTCTCTCACCCCCACCCCAACCCCTTTTCTCAGCCATGTCCTACCCGTCTCCCTTCAGCCGCAATGTGTACATTGCCAGCCTGCCGGAGGACTACACCGAGAAGGACCTGCTGGACCTCTTCGCCCCGTACGGCCGTGTGATTTCGTGCACGCTGAAGTACGACAAGGACACCGGTCTGTGCCGCGGCTACGGCTTCGTGCTGTTTGAGAACGAGCAGGATGCACTGAACGCCGTCATTGCGCTGCAGGGCCACTCGATTCGCAACACCCGTGTCCAGGTCCGCCTGGCCCGCCCTGAGGCGTCGGCGAAGAAGATGTACCCCGCGATGATGCAGCAGCAGATGATGAGTGCGTGCATGCCGTACCAGCCGGTCTACGTCATGTACGTGCCGTCCCCCATGTACTCCCAGCAGCAGTCGTCGGTGCAGGGGTAATGAGTGCTTGACCACCTTAACACATACACACACAAACACAAGCAAACAACATCTTTTCTTTTCTCTGTAAATCTGGGTTTGCTACCTCCATTTTTTTTCTGTTTCTGTTTATCTTTTATCTTCTCTTGCTGTCTCTCTTCCGTGTCTCCACGCTGAGCTGTTGCTCTTTCGCTTCTCTTTTCTTTTTCTCGTTTCGCGTGTTGCTGTGCACTGCTTGAACTGGCATAAAGTGACCATTCGGCACGTACAAAACGATCTCTTAAAAAAAAAAAAGAGAAAAACGGAACAAGGAGAGATAAAGAGTTGACGAAAAGGGGAAAACACATACACAGAGAGAACGGCAGGAGTCAACCAAACCACACACAACCATAACAACACCTTACAAAAAAAATAGAGAAGAGAGATTGCATACAAAACAAAATGAATACACACGTCTTTGCTTTCTCTTTCTCTCATTTTTTTTTTTTCCTTTTTCTATCTGCAAACCATCTTTTTTCTCCTTTTTTCAACTGAACTTAGTGAATTTAGCTTTTGATTCTCCAACTGCCTTCAACTACTTTTTATTTTACCTTATTGTATTTCAAATACCCACTTTATTTCAACTCCGACTTACATTGCCGAACGTGTTAAAAATGAAAAGACGAAAAAGTTACAAGTCTTGTTCTGAATGGATAAATGTAGATGTTTTGACCGAAAAGCACAAACCAAACCAAACAACAAATATTGTCTGCCTTACAGAAGTCTTCACCTCTTGTAAGATCTATGCAAACATAAACATCAAAAAACCCAGCACTCATCGGAGTCAAACATCAGGAAATCTAAAACAAAAAAACAAAAAACAAAAAAACCCAGTGATCAACAATGCTACTTTTTTCTCTCTAGGGAAAATGAAAACAGAGATTTAATACGGTCTTTTTTAAGATGAGCTGGTGAAAAAATAGGGAGAAAGGGCCGTCTGTGCTGCTTTGACTGTTCTCTGAAGTGCTGTTGTTTTCAGAATAGTGCGTACGTACAGAAAAGCACATCGCTCTTGAGTGGAAGAGTAGCAGTGCGAGATCACAGAGAACACGTTGCTACCTTTATAAACCTAACACACACCTTTTCTTTTTTCTTTTCTTTTATCGTGTATTCTGGTCGCAACCAAGTTCACAATTGTGCACTTTTGTCCTCCTCCTGCTCTGCAAAATGTACCGTCCTCTTGTTTTTGAAAACGTTCGTGTTTTTTTATTTACCTCATTTCTTTTTGTTTCAGAAATTCTTTAAGAGGTGTTGATAGCCTCCACGCTTGAAATCGAAATAGAATATACGTCGTCAGTGACGCAAGTGAAAAAGCAGTGCCAATGCCAGTGACTCTTTGCGTGGGGCGTGAGGTGCCTTTTACCCGTAATCTTTGTGCGCGGCAAGAAAGGATGAAAAGCGGCAAGGTCGAGCTTTTAGAAGGTTATCTATGGAAATAAAAACTTTTTTTCTTCTTTCTCTGCAGGTCACCAATGGACAAGGCGAGCTTATGTGCGCGAAACTGATAAGCAGCACACAGTCTTTTACTTTCCCATGAAAGCGCTGGCTGGCTTATGAGAAAGACAATGCTACGACGACTTCCATGCAAAACTCTTTGCACTACAGATTTACACCGAAGAAAAATGCTTATGCAGTTTTTTTTTTGTTACATATCTTCTTCTTCTTTACTGTTCCTACCTCTTCCTGTCACGCTGTTTCCTCTTCTACTCCTTCGCTCCCTTTTTTTTTTTCTTTGCTTCCACACACGCATCACGGCCCAGTACACGTGTCCGTCTACGTTGTTTTTTTTTTCGTTCTGGCACAGAGTGTGTACAGGTTTTTAGAGCGACGCACGCACCGAGCGTCGACTGCACACACAAACACACACATACACGAACATAAGTGTTCGCCTAGCTTGCTGGCGCCACCTCTCACCCGCTGCTGCTTGCGAAATTCATTTGTCCTTTTTTTTTTTTAACTGTACACTGTAAAATTTCACGCGTGCATGGGTCCCAACCGTCAACGGAAGCCGCAGCAAGGCCGTGGGCGAGGTGGCAGGGGCCGTGGCCGCGGTGCCGCAGCCCCCACGGCCGCCCCTGCGAAGGCAACACCGTCGATGATTACCAACGCTGGCCGTGATTTGATCATCGACGTGCTGCACCACGCCGCCAGCGGTGGCAGCGTGCCGGTGCCGGAGAAGCACTTCGACGCGAAAATTGGCTCCCGCATTACCTTTCAGCGCAACTCGCCGCTGACGCCGTCGGAGATTCTGCAGCGCCTTTTTGAGGGCCTCGGCTTCCCACGCGACCTCGTGACGCAGTACCTGACAGACCTTGCTCAGGCCAGTGAGGTGCCAGCCTTCGGCGATGTCTCGGAGCTGCTCGCAGAGGGTGGCGCCTTTCAGCCTTTCCTGGTGCGCAGCAGCTTTGAGCTCTTCAACTGCATGACGTGGTTTGCCCGGGAGGAGTCGACCGAGACAATGGCGCCCGAGGAGGGGGACGCGCTGCTGGAGGAGGAGGTGGCCACCATCGAGTCCCTCTTCAGCGACAGCTTCCTCGGCCGCCACCACTTCAACGACGCGGACACCGACGACCGCGAGATCTACTTCAGTTTCTGCACCCCGGAGGAGAAGCGGATTCTAGTCGTGGTGCGCTTTCCCGACTACTACCCGATGGAGACGCCGTCTCTTTACATCCAGCCGCAGCGCTCGAGCAGCACGGAGGCGCTGCCGCGGCTGGAGGTGCTGCCGTCGTGCACGAAGGACATCTCACCAGGCAGTCGCCGCGCCATCATGGACGCCGCCGTCCACGCCATCAACGGCTTCGTAGGCACCGGCTGCCTGCTCGCACTCGTCTCCGCCGTCCACGGCGCCGTGTCCGCGCTGGAGGCGTCGCAGCCGGCCTCGCCGACTCCGCAACAGGACCGCGAGGCGGTGCTGAAGGAGCGGGCGGAAGCCCAGCAGCAGCGCAAAGCCTTCCTTGGCGCCCTCACCGGCAAACCACAGCAGCACGACGGCAGCAACGGCAAAAACACCGGCGTCGACCTCGACGATGAAGAGCAGGACCGCTTCATCCAGGTGTCGATGCCGGAGAAGGTGGAGCTGGCGACAGTGGACGTGGACGTCGTCAACCGCGACACGCAGCGGCGCGAGTTCCTCTACAAGGACGCCAGTCTTGACGCCTCGCTCAAGTCGTCGTGGGCCAAGCTGCAGAAGGACGGCACACTGCGCAAGTCGCGCGAGAACCTGCCGGCGCACAAGGTGCGGGAGACTCTGCGCGAGGCGCTGTCGAAGCACAACGTCGTCGTGATCGGCGGTGAAACTGGTAGCGGTAAGACGACGCAGATCCCGCAGTTTTTGTACGAGTTTATGTGCGAAGAGGGCCACGGCAGCTCAGCCAACATTTTGTGCACGCAGCCGCGTCGACTGGCCGCGACGTCGGTGGCGCTGCGCGTGGCGGAGGAGCGCGATGAGGCCGTGGGCGGCACCGTCGGCTACTCCATTCGCCTCGAGAACTGCGTGTCGAAGAAGACGCAGCTGACCTACCTCACCACCGGTATTGTGCTGCGGCGGTTGCAGACGGACAAGTTTCTCGGCCGCGTCAGTCACGTCGTGGTGGATGAAATTCATGAGCGCGGGGTGGACACGGACTTCTTGCTGATTCTCCTGCGCGATCTGGTGCGGCGCCGCACGGACCTGAAGGTGGTGCTGATGAGTGCCACGATGGACTCGGAGCTCTTCGCGCGCTACTTCGACGGCGCCCCGGTCATCTCCATCGCCGGCCGGACCTTCCCTGTGAAGGTGATGCACCTCGAGCAGATCATCCCAGAGGTGCGCTACACCCTGGAGGACGGCTCCCCGTACGAGAAAATCAGCGGGGACAAGGAGACGCGGCGCCGCAACACGCGCAAGAACGTGCTGAACCTCGACCTCGAGGATGTCGAGGAGGACGCGGAGCGGGAGAAGGACCAGCAGAAGCTGGCACGCGTCACGAACGCGTCCCCAAAGACGCTGGACACGCTGACGCGCATGAATTTTGACCTGATCAACTACGAGCTGATTGAGTACATTGTAGACTACATCGACAACACCCTGCGCATTCCCGGCGCGGTGCTCGTCTTCTTGCCTGGTATGGCGGAGATTCAACGGTGCATGGAGCAGCTCTCCTACAACCCACGACTGGCCAAGTCATGCCTCTTCTACAATCTGCACAGCTCCCTCGGGTCCTCGGAGCAGCAAGGCGTTTTCCGGCGTCCCCCGGCGGGCAAGCGCAAGGTGATTCTCGGCACCAACATCATGGAGACGTCCATCACCATCGATGATGCCGTCTTTGTCATCGACACCGGCAAGGCGAAGGAAAACCGCTACAACGCCCGCAAGAGCCTCTCAGAGCTTGTCACGGTGAACATCAGCAAGGCGAACTGCCGGCAGCGGCAAGGCCGTGCCGGTCGTGTGCAGGAAGGCTACTGCTTCCGCCTCTTCACGGAGGCGCAGTTTGAGTCTTTTGAGGATCATCAGCTGTGCGAGATGCACCGCGTCCCGCTGGAGAGCCTTATCCTGCAGATTTACGCGCTGCACCTCGGAGATGAGGTGGAGTACCTGCAGAAAGCCCTCACCCCACCCGAGGAGCGCGCCATCCACAGCAGCGTCAAGGTGTTGACCACCCTTGGCGCCTTAACAGCGGAGAAGCGGCTGACCTCGCTCGGTCAGCACCTGGCCAACCTGCCGCTGGATGTGCGTGTGGGCAAGATGATCATTCACGGTGCCCTGCTGCAGTGCATCGACCCGGTGCTGACGATGGCCGCCTGCCTCGCTTCCCGGTCTCCCTTTCTGGCTGCTGTGGACTTCCGCACCGAGGTGGAGAACATGCGCCGCGCCTTCGCCGGAGAAACGCTCTCCGACCAGCTCGCTTCTTGGTTTGCGTACAACAAGTGGGCAACTGCGGTGCAGCAGAAGGGGGCAGGGGCGGCGCGTAAAGTGTGCCAGGACTGCTTTCTCTCCCCCGCCGCCCTGCAGCAGATCCAGTCAACGAAGCGGCAGTACGAACGCTACCTCGTCGAGGCCGGTTTTATCGACAACACGGGTGCCACCGGCCGCAGCCACGTCTCCCCGAACAAGTTCATCTTCCCCCCCTTCACCACGATGGACGACCGCGTGTTCGAGGCCGGCGGGCAGCACTTCAACGACAACTCGAGCAGCAGCCGCTGCATCCTGGCGTGCCTCGTGGCGGGGCTCTACCCCAATGTGGCGCGCATGCGGGTGCCACGCGGGCCCAAAGGCGGCAACAACCACGGCGGCCACTACGGCGGGCGACCCTCCGTAAAGTTCATCACGTTTGACGGCTCCGAGTGTCTTGTGCACCCGTCCAGCGTGGCGGGCAAGGAGACGTCCTTTACCTCTCCGCTGGTGGTGTACGTGGATAAGGTCAAGACATCCGCCACCTTTCTGCGCGAGGTCTCCGTGGTGGCCCCGCTACACGTCATCCTCTTCGGCAGCGGCAACCTCGAGTACCTGCCGAAGTACGAGGAGCTGTGCGTGGATGAGATGACGGCCTTCCGCTGCCGGCAGGACGACGCGACACTGCTGACGCACCTCAAGACGCAACTCGACTCTGCCCTCACGCAGAAGATCAACGACCCGTCCAAGTCGTGGGAGTCGATCAGCAGCGTCGTCGTGCGGGCGATCGTCAAGCTGCTGAAGGAGGACGGCGGGCGGGCCGGCGCATTGACCATCATCGACCGCCGCCAGCCGCGTGCACCGCTGACGGAGCCGCTGGTGCCGGATGGCGGTGCTGGCGGTGCTGCCGCGCAGCCGGCCGTGCCGGACGATCAGCCCTTTAAGACGAACAAGTCGTGTTACCTCTGCGGGGAGTCGGGGCACGTGTCGCGGTACTGCCCGCACAACAGCACGCACAGCAAGGGTGGCCCCCCGGTGCGGTGCTTTATCTGCGGGCAGTGGCACTTTCCGCAGGACTGCACCCTGGTGAAGCCGCTAAAGCGGTAGATGAAGCAAGAAAGAGAATCAGAGAGTGAGAGACGCGCAGTGTTGGACAGAGGCTGCCTTACGAGAGCGGCCTGTGAAGTTGACGGAGTGGCGCACCTGCTCTTTCTCTCTCTTTTTTTCCCCTCTCGCCTCTTTAATGTTTACTTTTGAAGTTGTGATGCCATCAGCTGTTCTACTCTATGCTACATTACAAAAAAAAAGAGGTTTTAAATACACTCGATTAACTAACTTACGACTAACAGAGTCAGAAAAAAAGAATTCTGGGAACAAAAAGAACAGTGTCTACCCAACAACAACAACAGAAAGTGGTGCAGCGACTCAGACTTGGTGAAGAAGCTGAGATCTTGCAAATTGCGCCATTGTCGTGTAAGAAGAGAGTGATGTCACGCCCAGTCATATAGATTTTCTATATTCCCCTGAGTCTTATTGACTTCACAGGCGCTTCTACTTGATGCAAAAAGAACAGGAGCGGAGTTTTTTGATGAGTAACCCCGCCAACGGCAAAAGAGTTTTTTTTTATTTGCTGCTGATTGCAATCTTCCCCACCGTCTCTTTTCCTTTTTCTTTCAATGTCTTCCTTCGCTACTGTGCTCCTCTTTCGTCTGCTCTCACAAACACAATAAATTCACATTTACACATGGCGTGTTCCCAATTCATCAATTTACATTAAACAATGAATAACAACAACAACCTGTAGATCACTTCCATCTCTGCCTTTTCCCCGCACCAGATCACCGCAACTTACCTCTACTCGCATTCTTACTTTAACAAAACTTCGGTTTCGTTCAAGTTTTTTTTTCCCTTGCTGTTTATTCGCTTCGCTACTTGATCCCGCCACATCGCACTGTTGCCCTTCGCCCTCCGCCAATCTTGCAGCCTTCGTTTTGCGACAATTCCCCGCGTCAGCGCTGCTCTCACTCCGTCTTTACATCTTCAAGCGCCACTCTTCCATTCGCTGTTGATCCCTCTCTCTTGCATTTTTGTTTTTGACAAAGAAGAAAATAGAGATATTTCTGCATCAACAGAGAAACCCAAGTTCCTTGACGTACCCACGCATCCCCTCCTCGTACAGAACCATGACGCTGAGCTTCGACATTCTTGCGGGCAACAACGCCAACTGGGGCTTCGACGCCTTCTCCTTCGCACCGGAACTATCCGCCATGCCCGCCACGCAGCCGGCGGTCACGGACCATTTGTGGGCCGCGGCCACCGCTGCGCCACTCCCCACCTCTGCCGCTGCTGCTGGGATGCCGTCGCATCAGCCCATCGCCACCAACGCCGCCAGCGAGAATGAGGAGAACGTCTCGCCTATGAAGAACGACGCACTGTGCGTGAACCTGCTGGCGAGCGATCCGGCCGCCCGGGCGTACGACAGCAACCTGTACGTGGCCTCGTTGCCCGACTGGTTCACCGATGCCGACCTCTACGACCTCTTCCAGCGTTTCGGCCCCATCTTGTCCGCCAAGGTGATGTGCCACAAAGGTACCCATCACTGCAAGGGCTACGGCTTCGTGCTCTTTCAGCGCACCGACGATGCGGCCGTGGCGCGGGCGGAGATGATCGGCCATGTGGTGGGCGGCAACAAGATTCAGGTCCGCCGTGCCCGCACCGCGGCCAGCGCACCGCTGAGTGACTGCGGCCCCGCTGCGTCCACCAACGCCACGGCGGCGACGACGGCGGCGGCCATGTCGATGGCGCTCGATGCGACGGTCAGCGCGGGTGCTTTGAACGTGTCTCCGCACTTTCTCTCCACCGCCGCCGCCGCCGCATCGGCCACCCCACAGCCCTTTCCGTCGCTCTACTCCCCTGCACCGACCTTCGTCGTGCGCGGCAACAACAACAGCAGCAGTAACGGCATGAACAGCTTGAAGCCGTCAATGGCGCCGCCACAGACAATGTTTGTGGCCATCCCAAACGGCCATGGTGTGGTGCAGGGGGCGGACAACGTGGTGTACATGGTGCTCACCTCCCCTCAAATGCCGTCATCAAACGTGATCTTCTAAACACACACACACACACACACACATAAACACAAAACAGCCATCAATCAAGTAAGTCAGAAGAAGAGGAGAGAGAGGCGGCGCATTTCCGACGAAAAAAAAAGAGCAGCAAAAACAAAAGAAAAATAAACGGAGGGTCTCTATGAAGGCAGAGCAGCTACGATAAAAGAATTCGCTTGGTTTACGTTTACGAGTAAAGCGTGAAGTGAAAAATATTTCTTTTTTTTCTGTTTCAACTGGTCTATACTCTAGACTCTGGTAGTAAATTTGTTCTCTTTCTCCCCACTATCAGCTTTTTTTCACTTGCGCTTCTCATAGAATTGCATCCCGCCCTTTCTTTGCGTCTACTCACGTCGACTCTCCTGTTGCACTCTTTTTCTTTTCTTTTTCGGAACATTGCGTTTCTCTTTCTTCCCCTTTGCGTGTTGCTGACCTCTCTCCTTCTTACTTTACCCATTTCTTTTTTTATTTTTTCACACCTATTCCCTTTACTGAGTTTCTGTTTTCCGTCCTTTCTACTTTGCTATTCACCTCTCATTTCTTGCTTTTTTATATTCCATGTACTCCTTTTCTTACGGGTGTGTATTTGTTGCCGTTTTCTCTTGCCATAGGAAATCACGCAAAAAGCATGGAAGGTGTTTTTTGTTTCCATTGAATACCACTTCGTTCTCTTTCTTAGATTTTTTTTCCCGTTTCTCTAAATTCTTTTTGAAGCTTATTTCCTATTCCCTATTCCCATGCTCTTGAACTTCTTATACTCCTGCCACACCCTTTTCTGTTTATACGAACACAAATTAACATTCAGAAATATAACAACACTCAACCATTCAAACGAAACATGCATCGTGATGTTGCTTCAAAATCGAGGCGGCTACGGCACATACCGCTGATGTGCGTAACGACGAGGCTTGTTTTGTGATTTTTCTTCTTTTAGCTTACCTTCATTTCTTCATCTTGATTTCGTGTGGTTTAATTTAATTATTGTTATCTCTTTTCATTACTGTTATTTTTACTGATTTCTGTCCTTAGCTTGAACCGTGCCGGCAACAGCAGCAACAACAAAATAAAAGAACCCAATCGTTTTTCTTCTTAGCTTGTAACGTTCTTTAGCCTACTACGGCGTATTTATTCTTTGACCTTTTCTTTTTCCTCTTTTATATCTTCGCCTTACGCGTGTGCGGTAGAAACCTGCAGGCCTACGTATAACCAGACTCAGGCTGCCACACACATACACACCCACACAAACATTGAAGGACAGAAAAGAATAGAACCAAAATGAAAACAGATGTTTCTCTTTCTTTCTTTTCATTCGATTGAGTTTTGCTGTTGTTTTGCTGTCGCCTATATTGAATATTCCGTGCTTATTTTCTCCTTGGACTACTTTTTTTTTTTTGCGTGTGCTTCCCCCTAAGCTGAGTTTTCTATCTTTTTTATCGTCCGACTCCGAGTTTCTGAGGGGAAAGGTGGCCTCTTTCTCGCCAAACTGAGCAACAAATGAGATTTAGTTCACGTAAAATGGATCGTCATCATTACTACCATCGTTTAATCCAACAAATAAAATGCTATTATTGCTCCTCTCTTTTCTGTTCTTCAGTTTTTTCATGTGTGCTTTCCTTGGTTTTTCACAATTGAACCCATATTTACTTTGTTCATTTTTTAGTTTTATATAAGTATACTTTTCATACACCTTCTTTTCTCTTTCCTTTCTAAGTTCTTTTAGGTCCACTTGATATCCCCAGCTCTCATCTTTCTCTTCTTCTTCCTGTATCTCTCTTAAAGTGTTTTCTGCGCCATTCACCTTTGATGGAAGAGTTATCAAAAGTGGATCGTTTCTCGTACTCCGCCTTTCAAACTCTTTCATTCTCTGAAAGCTAGTTTGCATTTTACTAACAAGAGACGCTTGGCTACGTCTTATAAACGTCACCATTAGGCAAGAGAGCAAAACTTACAAATACAGGAAGAGCAATGACAAGGCGCAGAGACAGAAAAAATCTTTTGAAGCTGCCTTTTCAGTTATATTGATGGACATAATCTACGGCTAGCAGCCTGCAGCGCAGACAAGACAAGGACGTCGCGATCTCTTTCTTCCCTTTCTATTTCTCAGGTATCTCCCTGTATTTGTTCTGCTCGCCTCAATTCAACGCTCTTTCTGTTTCTGTTTCTGTTTTTTTTTTTTTTGGTACCAGATTATCGCACTCGGCAGCTGCGACAACTCTTTCCTTTTATTCTCTTTCCTTGCTCCTCCTTATTTCTTTCAGTGCTCTTTTTCTTTCTCGACCTTTTGAATTTCTCCTTTCTCCTGTACAGCGCGCACACTGCCCTCGTTTTCGTATTCCACTCTTTGCTTTCTTCTCTTTAGGTGTTTCTCCCACACGGCCAGCTTCTTTCCTCTCCTTGTTCTGTTCATGGTCGACATGATGTGTTTCCCTACTCCTTTCCTCTTTTCCTCCTTTTCGCCTTCCGCCAGAGAAAGAAAAAGGAGGTATACAACCAGCGACACTGTTTTATACACCAAGCAGTGCACTGCTACGTAGCGCAAGTTTTTTTTTAGATGTTGCAGTGCGCTCTCTCTCTTTTGCCACTTCCGCATCTGCTCTTGAAGCTTTACAATTGATGGAAGCTCTTCTGCCTTTTTGTATTTTTCGTTTCAATCCGGCGTGCAGGGGTTCGTAACATAGGCAGATACTCGCCTGTGTGTTTAACATGTCGCGTGCGGAGCAAGCAGTCAATGCGCTTGAATGTAGGCATTTTTTTTTTTTATAGCGCACCTCATGCAGCATTTGAAGAAACACTTTGAACGGCGGCGGCAAAAGGCAGAAGCGGAAAAAATTAAGGGACACAGCAGATTTTGCGAATAGAAGGTGGATTGAGATGAGATGTTTGGCGGAGGAGAAGAGCACACAAGCTTTGGTAGGTTGCCTCCCCCCCAAAACGATCTGGATCTGTTTTTTCTCCTTGTTACTTTGCCTTCTTTTTTCTTGTCCCAATGCTCCTTCTCACTTTCAATTTTCCTTTGTCTTCCTTACTGGTGTTTTCTTTTTCTCGTTTTTTTTTTCACACACCCATCCTGTTTTTACTTTTTATCTTTACAATAAATAGTGTCAGATTTGGTGGTTTAGACCTCGAAACTTCTAATTCTTTCTTTTCCAATTGATTAAACGAACTGCTCACTCTATTAAATTGTCTTCTTTTATATATATTTTTTCTCGCGACTTGCTTTCTTTTCATCCTAGTTTGGCCTTTGAATCTTTTTTTGCCTCAATCACTTCGTTTGCTTTACGTTTTTTGCTACAATTATTGTCTTGCCTTTTGACCATCACTTTCCGCATATTTTCCGTCGGCTTCTGCCGCACAGATATAAAAAAAAATACAGATAAGAGAAAGAAAAGCAGCACGGCTCAGGCAGTCTGTGAGGTCAATTTGAGAACTCCAAGGAGTGTAATGTATTTGCTTTTCTTGTTCTTGTTCTTGGGCAACTTTTTTATTTTTCAATCACTGTTTTTGGTTATTTGATTGAAAGCTCAAATTCGATTTGTTCCCAATCTATTCGTGCTTTTTTTTTCCACGTTTTACTTTCTGCGTGTGCGCGTGTACTCGTGTGGTTTCACCCCCACTTGTTTTTTTTTTCCCTCCGCTCTTTCCTCGTCACTTTTCCGTTTCTCGACACGAGTCTCCACAGTTTATTTCGTGCGCGTGTTTTCGTTGAGGGTAGGTTTTCGTGCTTACACTAACAAAAACAAAACAAAACAAAAAATGCAGGACGTTTGAAGGAAAAGAAAAAGAATTGCTGGTTAAAATTAGAAAGAAAGAGTCACGGCATTTGCGAGACAAATTATAAACAGAGCGATGGTGCGCCGCATTGCACGTTGTGATTGGAAAGGCCAAGCGCCGTTGCAACGCTGCTGAGTAAAAGCTCCGGCTGTAACCTTCGTAGCGCTCGTAGCTAGGCTCCTTTTTCTCCTTTTTTCTCATCAAGTCGGGCACATTTGTTTTTTTTTCTTCATCTGCCCGAGGTGTGTTTCTTGCTAATGTGCCACCTTACAAGTAGCTAAAAGAGAAAAGAAAAGCACATCAGTTTTTTACTACAAGTAACGCAATTACACGACCGGCGCAGACTTTTTTTCTTGTCCTAAAAGTGCCGAATATTGGCCAACTGGCGCTTCATTGTGTATTGGGTGTGAGAACATTTGATTTCTATTTCTAACCCACGCCGCTAGCAAAAGAAAAAAAATGAATTCTTTACTTTTGAGCTAATTATTAAAAAAAAAAGGGGCTCATGTGGCACTTTTTATTTCTTTCCTTCATAAAACTCGATGAATAATCAAAAATGCTTTGCACTTTTACAAACCGAAGGAAATAGTCGCTTTCACAAACTTAATAAGTCTTTTTTTCCTTTTTTTTTTATTGGGGCGTCGACCCCTCGTGGGACTCCTCGTCTTGATTATCCCAACATCTTTTTTTTTTTTATTTCGTGGTGGCGCGCTTTCCACGGCAACCGCTTACCCCATGAATCGTCACAATCAGTAACAGTGTGCACACTGAGGAGCGAATCCTCTCTCTGTCTCGTAGAAGCACAGGGAATGGAGGAGGAAAGTTTGGCACGCGTAGCAAGAAAACTCACACGGCCTTATCTTTCGCGCCTCCTCGCCTCAACCATAGTACACACGGGTGCTTGCTCACTTATTTTCTTCCTTTTCGTGCGTGACTTCTTTACTTTTGTCTACTCTACTTAAATGCAACCTTCGTGGTGCGTGACTCACGTATATATACTTATGTTATATTTATATACTTTCTCTATTTCCCTATATTTTTTTTATATATATATTTTTTGTAAATAATCTAACGTGGCATATTAGGCAGTTCTCTTTTGTTGGCAAACTATTTGCTATTAAATTTTCATTTTCTGTTTTCGTTTTCCAATATATGTCCAAAAAAAAAAAAAGAGAACACTGCTTATGTATTCTGATATCTTCACTTGTTTTCTTTCTGTCGATCATCTTTTGCATGAAGGGAGAAACCCACTATCCCTTAAACACACGCTGTTGTTGCTGTTGTTGGTGTGCACAAAACACCCACACACACACACACTTGCAAACGAATGCACATGCATATGTATGGCCAAAATCTTTTCTTTTTATATTGTTTTAACTTTTTCCCTTTTTTTTTAGTGATCTCACACGTCTCGATGTGAGTCCATTTTTTTTTTGTTGTGCCATTTCTTCTACTCTTTCATTTTCTCTTGCCGTGCATTATAGTTCCCTCTTCTTCTCTTTCTCATAGTGCTTTTATCGATAAAAAGGAACTGGAAATCTTCCCAAAACGCGTTTCAACACACATGCAGTGGCTTTTACTTCAACAGTGGTAGTAGGACAACCAACATGTGCTTGCCTCTTCTGTGTTCCACCGCTTTCTCATCCCACTTTCTTCAACCGAATCTCTCCTTGTTGTTCCGCGTGTGTTTGGCAGCTTCAACCAGATCCATTTCCTTTTCTTCCTTTGATTCTACTTTTTAAGCCTCTTCGGTACTTGGTTTCGCTCTTGTGAAACCAAACATTGTCTCAGAGCTGCCACACTACGAGAAATTCCCAATTGCTGCTGATAAAAGATTACAATGACAAGCCTTTTTTTTCCTGATAGTGTGATATTATCTTTGCGACTCCAACTTTTTCGTCCTGTTTCCTTCTTTTACTTTCAAACTTGCATATCTCTTCTAAATTTGTTTCACTTTTTCATCTTTCTTAGTAACTTCTCTGTGTGGTTTTTTTTTTGTGTGTGTTCTTTATATAAAGTTCATTTGTCCACCCATCGAATTGGTTCCTTTCCTCTTGCATTTCTTTTTTCTTCGACTTCGTGAAAAACACATGTTTTCCTTTCTTCGCCCCCCAAAAAGTATCCTTCTCTTGTTTGTACGTGCTTATTACCTATCTCGCAGTTTATGATCAGCTCTCCTCTTTCCATCTGTGCTTTCAGCAAAGCAAGAAACTTCTTTTGCGTGTGTGTCCTTGCGTTTGCGCCTGCGCCTTTCTCTCTGTATGTGCAACTTCTCACCATCATCGTTGCCGGTAGAGCGACCGCTCTCTTTCCATTTACGTTCTTTGTACTTTGTTTAGCTTCATTCTATCCTTTCTTTCTTAAATTTTTATGAATTCTTGCACAAACTCGAAAGAACCCCGTGCGCGAGGTTGTGCGTTCGGTGTGTTTACGTATTCCGTGTGCGATGGTCCATCCAACGCATCTTGCCGTCTGCGATTCTCCCTTTTTTGTTCTCATATTTCATTTCCTTATTCGTCTTTACTTTGCTTGCACAAATGAGTTGCACTCGGAATAGTCTTTGTGTGTGTGAATGTGCGTTCATTTGTCAAGCCCGTGCTTATTCTTACTTGATGAGAAACGCAAGTGCGAAAGCAAGGTTCAGGGACGACTGCACTTTCTTTTTTCATCTTTCCTTATTCTTTTTCTCGTCTGTTGACAACTCCCAAATTTCCGTTTGCTCATCCTTGCTTCGCGCCTTTTTCAGCAAGTTCCACACGCGCGTACATACACACGCACTCTCAAAAATTTTCTTTTTTTTTTCTTTGTATCTGGCTGATCATTTCATTATCACGCAATGGTGACAAGAGGCACGTGAAGACCGGTCACGTTTCTCTCTAATAACAGATTGGAATAAGAATTCTATACACTTTCTTTTGTTGTTCCTGCTTCTGGTCTTGTGGGTTTCGCGTGCGCTCTTTGCTGTTTTCCTTTCTCCACAAACCTGCTCTGCTGCATGTTTTATGCCCTAGTGCTGTTCCTCTACTGAATCCGCTACATTAAATTTATCTCTACAGTTTTTAAATTTCTCTGTTGCCGCAGATTTCTTTGTTTAGTCTCGTGTCGCCGACCTCAACTTATCTTTTCTCTGTGCTTGTTTATTTTTTCGCGTTTTTTTTTTCTCTTCATCGTGTTCACCCTTTTAAAGACGCTTTCACGAGAGCGTGAAGGAGGTGCAGTTGTCTTGTACAGTAAGTCGCTGCGCCGTCAGATGATGAGACGGTTATTTATCTGTAGCCGCTTGATCATTGTCGCACTGAGCAGTAGAAACCGGAAAAATGAGGCAACACATACTAAAAGAAAGATCTGCAGAAGTTTTTTATGACAACATTTTAACCTGTAGGTCAATATAAAATAATAAGAGAAGTCCAGATTGAATGGGGGCGTGGCAACCCACTTGCATCGTACGACAACAAAACATAATAACAAACAATCAGACTCTTGGTTTTCTATGCTCTCTCTCTTTTTTTATTTCGCAGCGGCATTTTCTCTTTTGCTTGTACACGATCGCATGCCGATGCGTTTTCTTTTCTTTTCCTGTTTGTTTGCGTCTATTTCCTCACCTCTGTGATGGTGAGAGACGAACAAACAACGCTAATAAGCAGGACACGGGACGGGCACGTGCATCGCACAGTCTATACGCGTGATGCTGCACAAACTCACTTGCTTTCTGTGAGTTACCCTGTCGCAAAAACAAAAAAAGAAAAGGGTCATCAGCAACAACAATAACAACAACAAACAGAGCAGTCACTGCTGTTCTTTAAGGCTTGATGTCCGCAAACTCATTTGAAATTTAAAAAAAAACCTGTTTTTTTTTCTTTTGCATCCTTTTCAGCTCTGAACTATATCTTTAATACAAATGTGACTTTCCCTTTTTTCCGCTCAGCTACACAGGTCAAGACTTGGAGTATTAGTAGCTTCAACCGTGTTTCCCTGTTGAACTCAAACTGAAAAGTTCACACAGTCAGTCTGGGTAAGGAAGGGAGTAGTGTATTAATAATATATTTCTTATCTTTTCCTTTGTTACAAAGTGTGAACACAGCCTTTGCCTCTCGCTTATACTTTGATGAAGGGCGTGTCCACAAACTTCTTTCTCTTGTCTTTTACTTTTAATCCGTTTCTATATCGCTTCACGGACTTTGATTATGTATATACCTGTTTTTTTGCCGAGCGCCATTCGTTTAGAATACAATTATTTCGCTCTTTTCTTTTACCTATCTGTATCAGTGACGCTTCTCTTCTACTTGTTACTACAAATTTTTCTTTCCCCTTTTCTCATCATGTGGGCTCGTGGCTTGTGGTCACAATTGCGAGAAACAAGTCGATGCTCCCCTCCCAAAAAAAAGCGTGAGTTTTGCTGCTGCACGTAAAGTTCCGAGTTTGAATTTGCAGTAGTCAATCCGAAAAAAAGAAAAGAAAAAAAAAGAAGCTGATGTCACGCATACATGCTTAACTCTTTGGAATTTTTGACTGGAACGGAGGAAAAATCTCGTCCACATACAAACAATTGAAAGAAGACAAAGTATCAAAAGAAAAGGAAGATGCAAAACTCAAGGGAGCAAAAGCACTTTCTCTCTTCCTTTCTTCCCCTGCATGGCCTTTGCTCTTGTAATGGAAACGTGAGGTTTCTTATGAAAATGCTCCTAATACTTGGCAGAAGAACGAAAATACGGGTATCCACAGCAGCCTTGCTCGTCTACATTCTCTCCGTGTGCAACACGTTCTTTGTGTCGCGTTAATAAACCAACTGACTAATTTTGATCGGTACGTAATACCCCCTTGTAGGACATTGTGGTGTAGGTTTTTCTTAGTGCAGTTCTTGTCGGCCACTTTGCTTAAGGGCTGTCAGTGAGCTTTTGACAACGGCACCAGATCCCATTCCTCTCTGGATAATGTTGAATTGCTGAGTTTTCTACGTTTTTCTATACTCTATCTCTCTTTCTTTATAACGCAAATTAATTCAAAAACTGCATTTTTTTCGTCCTACTCCATAAGCATAAAGATTTAGGCGTACGTAGCGCTCGCACAAATTCACAATAATAAAAAAAAGAGTCGTCGTGGTAGCATTACCATAAGCAACAAGTCACCGAAGTCTAAAGCCAAAGGCGACGTCTACATATCCGCGAAAAAACAACAACAACAACATACTCTTAGAGCCGTTTACAGGCAACTCGCTACTTTTCAACTCTGGTTTTTGCCCTTTACTTTCTTTTCTCCTAGCTGGAACTGACGTACCTTTGTATTGTTAGGTTCATCTTTGTCTTTCTCTCTTCTCACGTTGGCGCTTCGTCAGACCCAAGTTCACCCAACTACAGACGCAGGAGAAACAGACACACCTTTAAGAAAAATATATTCTTATATTCCGTCGCGCACCATGTTCATTGTGCAGGTAGCCGCCGACATCTTCGGCAACAAGCTCAACTTCGAGCTCAGCTTCCCGAGCCGGCCGTCAGTGCAGGAGATCACGCGTGCCTCGGAGGCTGCCTTCTCGACGGAGATCGCCAACACACGGGCCGACAACGTGCCTCCGCACACCTTCCACATCGCCAAGATTAAAATCTACGACGAGGACAAGAGCAAGTGGGTTGACCTGCTCGGTGACGGCCAGCTCGTGGACTACTGCCAGCTCTACGCCTTCCAGCCGGAGAACCCGTGGCACAAGGAGACGCAGAAGCCCATCCCGCCCGCGACGAAGCCACCCGTTTCCGCCGCTGCCGCCACGCCCAGCCGCAGCGTCGCGTTGACGACGACGGCGGGCAGCGGCGGTGGCCGCGATGGCCCCTCCGTGTCTGCCGGCCGCAGCGCCACGTCGACCTCCAACGCGCTCGCCCCGTACACCGGCGGTGGCGGCCGCAGCGAGCCGTCGTCGTCGCGCCGCCCCTACGGCGCCTCGGCAGTCGGCAGTGTTGGGGGCAGCAGCACCGCCCTCGTCATCCCGCGCGGCAACGCCGACGCCTCGCCGGAGGAAAAGTTACGTGTTGTCTTCTCCGAGTTCGACATCAAGAGCGCGCGGATGATCGACGTGGACGACTTCAAGACCGGCTTCCACAACATGGGTCTTGACTTCTCCAGTGCCACGGTGGAGGATCTCTTCGAGCGCGCCGACCTTAACCACGACCACCGCATCTCCTACTCCGAGTTCGAGCGCTTTGCTCGGCTGTACCCCATCATGACGGACTGCCTGTACTTCCGCTCCAAGGCCTTCTGGGAGGAGGAGCAGTTGAAGAAGGAGATCCAGGCCGAGATCGACGCCGCGGGGAAGTCGGAGAGCGTGCTGGACGCTGCCCAGCGCAGCCTCGAGAACGCGGAGGGCGACGTGGCGAGTGCGCAGAGTGCGGTGAAGGCCGCCGACGAGGATCTGCGCGACAGGACGGAGCGAATGCGGGAGTTGGCGAAGGACATGGAGGACGCCCGCAAGGACAAGGAGCGCGTGGTGCGGGAGAAGAAGGACCGCGAGCTGGAGCTGGCCGCCATCAAGGAGCGCGAGAAGGAGGCACGCAAGGACCTGCAGGACTTCGCACGCGACTCCGACAAACTCGACCGCCGCGCCGCTGCCCTCGTCAACGACGCCGATGCCGCGGACGAGAAGGTGCGGCAGCTGATGAAGGCCCTCGAAGACGCAAAGCGCGCCGCGGACAGGGCCCACCAGGCCGCCGAGCAGGCCGCCGCCGAGGCGGACCAGGCGAAGGGGCGCGAAAAGGATGCGGCGATGGAGGCGGATGCGGTGGCGCGCGACATTCCGAAGGCCGAGGACGCCGTGCGCATGGCGGACCGCAACGTGGCGGCAGCTGACCAGGCGCTGAAGGAGCTCGACAGCGCGGGCAAAGAGATTGGCCGGCAGGCCGACGAGGCGGCGGCGCGGCGGGATGCCGGGGAGAAGTCGGTGGCCGAGGCCCGCGACCGGGTGGCGCAGAAGGCACGCGACGTCGACAACGCCCGCAACGGCGTGGCGGAGCGGGACCGGGCGATTAAGCAGAAGGAGATGGAGCTGGACGAGCACCGGCGCAACCGGGAGCTCATCACACAACATGAGCGCACGTTAATTGAGCAGGAACTGCGCCTGCGGGAGCAGCGCGACAGCCTGGAGCAGCGCGAGACGAAATTGATGTCGGAGGCAAGCAGTTACCTTGGGAATATGCGCAACAACCTCGCAAGCCGGTCTTACTCGCGCGACCCGGCAGGGTACTAGCGTGGGCTGGACTGGCGGTGACCTTCTCATACAGAGCTGTAATACTGCGTTCTTTACATTTTTTTTTTGTTTTCTCGTTGATCCACGATTTACATTAGAACTTCATTATTTTTTCTCTGTTTTCCTTTCCTTTATTTTGTTGTAGCGTATCTGAACTTGATCCTTCCTCTGCACGCCAAGCTGAGCACCGTACAATGAATTATCTGCGCTGCTTTTTATTCTTTTCGGTGCAGAGATCAATGTGACGTTGGAACTTGTGTACGTGTGAGACGTAGCTGTGCAAAAAAGAGAAAAAAGTAATCAGCCAGAGCGCACAATTCCTTAGAACTCCCCACCTGTACAAGCAGACACTCGTTTGCTTTTTATATTATAATTTCAATTGATTGTTATATCAGCATGTTTTCTGTTTTTGAACCCTAGAAAGATTTTTGTCTCTTTATTTTAGCGGCTCTTTTTGCTTTGCTGTTTTCGATGCCCGTGGGAGTTGTTGTCTATTTCTTTTTTGTTTTTCTCAACAAAACACTAAAACTGTTTGGATCAATCACCTCAACGACGAAGTATAGATGAGATAGGTACAATCTTCTTTTTTTCTCGCATCTCTGTCTCACCGGACCCTTTTTCTGTTCTTCAACGTCTCGCTTGACGATGTGGGATAGCAAAGTAGAAGGCGAGAAGATGTTATGGGTGTGAGTATTAGAGTTAAAAGAAGCGCACCTGCAGGGCAAACAAAAAAAAGGGATTCTTTTCTCTTTTTTTTTTTTGAATTGCTTCTCGGGGCTACCTTCTTCTCAAGCTTCTGCACTGAAGCGTTTGCTTTGTGATTCGTTGGCTTTTCCCGATTTTCTATTTCATTGCGCAGTTGCGACGGCACGCTCGAAAGTGTGCGTTTTCTTAAACAGCCTCAAGCATCTGAAAAAAAGGAAAAAAAGTCAGAGTCTGAACGCCAAAGCCGAGAAGAATTGAAACAATGTTTCTTGCTTCGCTCGCGCTGAGAAAGAAGCTTGTAGAGTGTCTCACAGTGTTGCTCTGTAAAGCAGCGCCATCTTCATTCATCAAGCAAACGACTTTTGGTACATCCATGAGTTCAAATACCAATAAACACTTTACCAGCATCACGGCTGGAAATGACGTCAAGGAGCTTTGTCTTTCTGACACTTCCGTGCTGTAAGCTGAGGTCAGGGTTGTGGCACGCTAGCGAGGTCTTCTGCACGTGATTTTCCAAGAATGCAAACACTCTCATAAAGTGAAAAGTAGTGATGTGAGGTGCTGCTGGTATTTACGCCTATTGAATGATTTGGTTCTGATCTTCAACACGCAAATTGCATGCTTCGTCAATTTTATTCTTTCTCCCTGTTCACACTTTACTACAAATAAATTGGCAACATATTTGTATTCAGCTTCTCATCACTCTCACAAAATCCAGTTAACCAACAACGCACGTGCCGCAACTTGTTTCTCGCAAGCCGCATTCCATACTTTATTGCTATTGAAGCTTCACCGCTTCTAGACAACCGAGCACCTGCGTTTTGAGGTTTTGAAGTATTAAAANCCGTCAGCGTTATGTTGTGCTGCCGTCGCGCTCTCTGTGCGGCCACCACCGCCACCGCTGCCGCGTCCACCGCCGCCTCCGCCTCGCCGGTCGCCGACTCAAACCTCAATGGCGCTGCGACGCCCCCTTCTGCCTCTGCTGCCGCTGCTACGCGTCAGGCCGCCTTTTACAGCCTCTACCGCCGGCTGCTGAAGGCGGGCGAGGAGGGTGCGATGTTGCAGCACTGCTTGACGGTCCACCGGCCGGAGGAGAGTGTGCAGTACGGGGTGCGGCTGCTTCGCCTGCACCGCGGCCTGACGACCGTCGACGCCGCCGCGCAGCAGACACGGTGGTTTCACCTGATCAAACGCTTTCGACTCGGCGTGGCGCGCCGCTACTACGCGTGGAGCCTCTTCTACCTGCGGTTGAAGCTGCGGAGTTGGAACGCCATCGCGGACTTGCTTGTGTACTTGCTCTTTCTGACTGTGTGTGTGCTCGTGTATGAGATCTACCACACCTGTCGCGTGGGCGTGGACCGGGCAGAGGAGCGCTACCGCACACTTGCGATTCCCATTGTGCAGACCTTCGACGCACTGGAGGCTGCGCAGGAGCGTAAGAAGGCGCTGCGGAGCGAAATGGAAGAGGACATTGTGCGAGGCCGGTAACGTCAGGTTTCTAAGGGAGAAGCAAAAGAAGGGCACATACATAGTTGCCGTCATGGAGAACAAAGAGAGGGAGAGAGAGATATCTGGCAAACGCATTTTTTCGTCGTGGCGCCTTTTTGCGTTCGTCTTCTTTGTTCTCCTTGTTGCGCATGCTGCGCTGGCATGTTTGGCCTTGTCTTCTATGGAAAGAATGCATTGAATGCATAATTGTTAGCTGCTTTCAAATTCTTGTCTTTCTTCCTGGCGCAATTGACACAGACGTTGTTTGTCTAGGCAAAGACAAAGTGCCTCAAAATAGTCTTTTTTTCATATAAACTCTTATTACCTCTTTTACAATATGCGCTTTGTCTTGGTTCCGCGTTTGCTGCGAAGATAACGAGGAGAAGAATGGCTTGAGAAAATGTGAATTTTTTTTTTCATTGGTGTTACCTTCTATTATTATTCTTGTTACTTCACACACTCTAGTTTTCGAAAGAAAGTATAATATTTGTTTTTTGTTCTGTGCTGTGATAAATTCTTACCTATGCCAGCTTTGCGTGCTGCTTTTCGGCCAAAAGCATCTTTATCTCCCCATCAAAGTGAACGACGCAGTCAAGTGCAACAAGTTCCTGTTTCGTGTGGATAGATCATTTGCTTCAATGTTCGGCACTAGAAAAAAAACCGGAAAAAACAGTTTTCATGAGTCTTCTACCTAAATTGCTTATTTGTATTTGCTCACCTCTTTATTTGATGTACTCAATCAGTGACTATAATTTTTAGTTCTGTGCAGCGCTCAAACAAATTGTCTGCGGCAGGCAACAAAAGCTTTGTAAAGCAAAGAACACTTTTTTCTCCTTTCTTTTTTCTGTTGTTGCGGACCGCCGCTCCTCCTCATTCGTGTGTGTTTACTGTAAAGGCGCGTTGCATGCACAAGCAGGTACACATACACAGAGAAAAAAAAAAACGGATATACATTTAATCAGACAAACAATCTATAAATTTTTCACAATTACCCTGTAACAGTATACATATAGACATAATTTTCACTTGGCAAGCCGAGAGCGACGCACGCCAGACGTGTTAACGCTCTCTTGCAAGCCAGTCTCCCTCGCTTCAGTTATCGCTTAAAAAGAGAACAAACATTTCATTAGAATACGCGTGTAAAGTAATTTTGTTGTCGATCCCAGTACAATTCACCAAAAGTGAAGCACCTGATCAAGTTGTCAAGCTTTGTGCTTTTTTTTTTTTTAATACACGGTATAGCAACTCCCCTTCTTTACAGCTTTTATTCAGCATGGCAGACGTGCAGCCGCAGCAGCGCACGAGCAGCCGCAGTAGCCGCGGGGACGACGTAGATGAAGTGGTGGAGTACCTACAGCTCGCCGGCCGGCGTTACCAGGAGCACGTAGAGTTGCTTCGACAGGAACAGCAGGTCCGCGAGGCGCAGCACGCGCCTTTCCGCCCCACCATCTCCGCCTACGCCGAGCAGGCGAGCAGAACCTCCGTGGTGCGCCAGGGCAGCTCCATCGGCGACCGTCTGCACGAGCTGCATCAGAAAAAGTTAACGCTACTCGCGGAGGAGGCGGCGGCCGAGGCGGCGCGGCGCGAAGTCGCGGACAGCAGCGCGTGCACCTTCAGCCCTGCGCTGACCGCCAAAGCAGAGCGCAGCGCCACCCACCGCGGCCAGGCCGGCGACGTCAGTGCCTCGCTGATGAAGTGGGATTTGCAGCGTCGTGCCCAGCAGGTGCGGCGGCAGGCCGAGGCCACGCGCAACGAGCTCAGCAGCGTCACTGGTGTGCCGCGCATCTCCGCGTACGCGGCCGAGAAGGCGCAGGTGGAGCGGCGGGCGCGGCGGGTGCCGATCGAGGTTTCGCTGCTGGCCGCTGCAGAGGCGCGTCGTCAGCAGCAGCGCGCCGCCTTTGAGCAAAGGTACGCGCTGCACCGCAGCTCCTCTGCCAGCCCGGCACGGCAGGAGGCACGTCCGTCCACGCAGAAGGAGCGCCGCGCCGCGGCACCGCCGTTCGCGCCCGCCATCTCGTCCTACGCGGCGCAAATTCGCTTTGAGCAGGGCGTGGTGGACCGCCTCTACACCCACCACCGCACCCAGCAGCAAGCGCAAGCGCAAGAGGGGGGAGAGGGAGCGGAGGGACACGCGAGGAAGGGGGGCCGTGGCACCTCCACGAGGGGCGGGCGACTCTACGATGAGGAGATGGCGCTGCACTGCACCTTCCAGCCCCGCCTGTCACCGCAGTCCGCGGAGCTCTCCAAACTCTACTACGCCGCAGAGGACGGCGCGGAGGCCGAGGCGCACGACCGTCTCTACCGCAACGCTCACCACCCGTCCAGGTACCGCAAGTCCATGCTGCCGGAGCCGGCGACGAATCAGCCGGAGATCAGCGAAGCCTCGCGTCGCATCGTCGAGGAGCGGCGGCGCGAGTTGGCGCTGGCGGGCGACTCCGCCGCACGGAGCCGCAGCCCGGGTGATCGGCTGTACCGCAGCTCCCGCGACTCTTCGCCCGCTGCCACCGCAGCCGCAGGGGTAGTGGCACGGCCAACCTTCAAGAAGAAAGTCGTCACGGCGCGCGACGTGGAGCTGCAGACGGCCTTCACCTTCGCGCCGGCGGTAAGTCCAACCTCCGACGCGCTCTGGCGTGGCCGCGTCACCGCCCTCAAATCGAGCGGCGTTGCGCGCACCGCCGAGGAGGCCCGCCAGCTGCTGTGGCGCAAGGCGGAGAAGAAAAAGGAGGAGGAGATTGCAAAATTGCAGGGCCAGCGACGGCGCGAGGAGGCGGCGGCCTGCACCTTTCACCCAAAAGCCGGCCGCCCACCGCAGCGCCGCGCCGGGTACATGTCCATGTCAATTGAGGCGCGGACGCAGCTCTGGGCGCAGCAGCGCGATGCCCGAATGGCCGGGTTGCGGAGTGAGGTGGATGCGTCGGCGTTAGAAGACTGCTCCTTCCACCCGCACGTCGACCCTGTTTTTCCGCTGCCACGCGCGGAGGCGCCGCTCGCGACCGGCGTGGAGGCTTTTGTGGAACGGCAGGCGACGGCGCGGCAGCTGCGCGCCGAGGCGGCCGAGTGGTGGAAGCCGCAGTACACCCGCACTGCGCACCGCCACGCCCCTCTCCACGCCACTGCACGGCGCAGCGGTGATGGGGACGTGACGGGTGCGGCCGCGGCTGCTGCGCGCTCCTCCCGTCGACGCAGCGCGCACCGTGACCGGCCCGCTTCTTCGAGGGGCTCCTCCGCTGTGTCGACGCCGCACGAGGCCGACGCTGCCGCGGAGGAGGCGGAGGAGGTGGGCGATGCTGCGTCGGTGAACTCCGACGACCACCGCAGCCCCCTGCGCCGCACGGCCACCTCAAGCAACTCCGCGCGTGCGCCGCCGCAACCACGCGCGGTGCCACGCCGAGTTGGGCCGAAGTCCGCCGCCACGCACGCCACGGCAAGTGATGCGAGCAGTGAAGTCCGAGGGGGTCTGGACGAGGAGGAGGAGGAGGTGTTTGTGCAGCACTGGGCACCGGCACCTCAGCCGCCCAGCACCTCACTGACCGCCTCCTCCTTCTCGCACGCCTCGCAGGCCGATGTGCCGTCGGCCGAGTCGTCTCCGCGGCAGCCTCCGTACGTTGTGCTGCAACACCGGCCTCAGCATTCACATTTACCTGCACAGCCGCGGCAGACATCTTCGTCGTCCGTTGGCGTTTTTAGCCAGAATAGCTTTAGTGGGGAGGATGGACGCGGCACCTCGCCGGCCACCGCCGGTGGGCTCTACCGCTGGCAGTCGTCGTCTTCTGCTCTGTCCAACTCGGCTGCGCGGGAGACGACTACAACACCGCCAGCGTGGCGGAAGCCGCTGCGCTACCGTGCGCGCTGAGCGTTACTTTTGTGGTGGATAACGTGTGTGTGTGTGTGTGTGGGTGTGTGTGTAGAGCCTTTGTTAGAAAATTGGTGTATAGTTGCCTGTTCATCAAAAAAGGTGATTGCAATGAAGCTTCATTTTGCTTCTCTTTCTATTTCTCACTCTCCTTTTTTTTGTTCTGAACTCTTTTGCTTTGGTTTTAGATTTTATTGCTCTCTCTTCTCCATTTAGACCGTTAGACTACAACAAACAATAAACGCGAAAGATAAAAAAAAAAATAACACTGGGGGTGGGCTTCGAACGTACAAACTCAAACTGCGATGGTGAGAGTCAAAGCACTTCAGCTCTGCTTGACACTATATAAGGAACACAGACAGTAACGTCATGCAGGTGTAAACGAAGCAGCAGAGGCATTTCAAGTCCTCTCACAATTTTCTACACAGCCGTTCAATGTTGTTGTGCTTTCCTAAGATCTCCTTTCATGACATTATTGTTCCCTTTCTGCCTCTGACACCTGTTTGCGTTGATTTAATTCGTTTTTTTTTTCTTTGCTAAATAATCGTTGTTGCTCCTGTTTTGCGCAGGTCTCGTTTCTGCCTCGTGATTTTCGTGTAGAGGCTTTGCACTTGCCTATAGTGGCCGACTGCTTCGTCGACAGCAGTCAACTTCCACTCNTTTTTAACCCGTGTCAAAGCGCGTTGCTCCAGATTACTAGATACAATTATTGCAGCATCGTAGTTTATTCTCAATTTTTGGCCATCGTCTCATTTTCTCTTTTTACTTTTTTTTTTGGCTAGACATTTACACCTGCTTATACTTTCAGTTACTGATCGTAAATTTTTTTCCCCCTTTTATTGCTATTACCTTCAGTTATCTTGCTCTCTCCGTTATCTCATCTAGACTATTAGATTGTCTTTCGCTTAGAGTGTTCTTTTTTTATCCGTAACCCTTTCTCTTTCTTGGTGTGCTTACCTCTTTCCTACCCCCGTAAGCAGCTTGCCCTGAGCTTTAAAGTAAGTGAGAGAGAAAAGAATAAACTTCACACTCACTCACAACAACAAAACAAAACAAAACAAAAACCAAACCACGCAATCATCGAGTTTCATTACATTCTGTCATCATGTCGGAACGTCTCTCCGTAGCAGTCCGGGTGCGGCCCTTTCTCCCGCACGAGTCCCTCGCCAGTTGCGTCTCGGTGCGGGAGAATCAAATTGCCATCGGGGACTCGAAGTCCTTCGCGTTTGACCGCGTCTTTGACATGGCGGCCACCTCCGATGACGTCTACGTCACTCTTGGCCAGCCGCTCGCCGACTCCTTCCTCAGCGGCTACCACGCCTCGACCATCGCGTACGGCCAGACCGGCGCCGGCAAGACGTTTACGATGGCAGCGCTGCTGAACGACACCGTGCAGGAGATCTTCTGTCGACTGTCAGAGGAGGCGGCCGAGACCGGAAGTAGCAACGAGGCCCACAACACGAACAACAGTGCGCTGTTGCCGCGCAACGGTAGCACGACGAGTAGTCAGAGCCCGTCTGCAAATCGAGCTGCGTCCCCGGGTGGCAGCCCCGGCACTGCGACGGCCGCCGCTGCATCGCCGCTACTTCCCGCACCTGCCTTCACCATGTCGCTGACCGTGCTGGAGGTGTACAACGAAGCAGTTGGTGACCTGCTGAGCCGACACGCCGGCCACCCGTACGCAACGACTGTTGGCACTGGCAGCAGCAGCAGCAATTACATTACCAACAACAACAACGCTTACAGCGGCAACGCCTTTCAGCGCGGCAATGGATTTGGCCCAGACAAGCGGACAGGCGGCCCCGGGCAGAAGGCCGCACCGCTGCAGCTGCGCGAAGACCCAACCGGCGGTGTGTACGTTGTGGGTCTGACGGAGGTACACGTGGAGAGCGAGGCGCGGCTGCTGGCGCTGATCGACGACGCCATCGGCAATCGCAAGACGGCTTCGACGTTGATGAACGCTACGAGCTCGCGCTCGCACTGCGTCATTACGCTGACACTGCAGCGCAAAGGTATGTGCTCGCGCTGCTGCTTTGTGGACTTGGCTGGAAGCGAGCGTTTGAAGAAGTCGCTGGGCTTTGGTGCCCCAGTGGATCGCTACGGCGCGACAGGCGGTACAAACAGCAACACTTATAATATAAGCGGTGGCGGAGGGGCGAGTGGAAACTTCATTCATCACAACGGCGTCAACACTTTAAATGGCAGCATGGGCAGCCCACCGGAGCCGGGCCTTGCCCCTGCCAACGCCGCCGTGCGAATGCGGGAAGGGATTAACATCAACAGCGGACTACTAGCGCTGGGAAACGTCATCGTGGCGCTGTGCGAGCGCAAGTCGCACGTCCCCTACCGCGCCTCGAAGCTCACACGGCTGCTGCAGCCCATGCTGGAGGGCAACTCACGCACGGCGATGATCGCCTGCGTCGCGCCCCTCGCCTCTTCGCTGGAGGAGACGCTGAACACTCTCAAGTACGCCGACCGGGCGAAGCGGATTCACATCAACCCGCACCTCGCCGTCGCCACCACGTCGAGTGCCGCCGATGCCCAGCAGCTCATTAACTTGCTGCGGGAACAGCTGGAGGAGGCGAAGGTGCGACTGGCAGCTCTGGCTGCCCACGCACCACCAAGTCACGGTCACGTCTCAACGAACGGCAGCACCGACGGTGGGGAGATGAGGAGCAACAAGGCTCGAGCGGCGGCTGCGTACAACTCATACCGCAACAGCAGCGACGGGTGCGCTGATCCGTCTTCCTCAACCCGCGATGAAGTGGAAGAGCTGCGGCAGCTGCTGGTGCAGGAGCAGGAGATCACAAAGCGGCTCGAGAGCGACTTGTTCAACGCGGAGTACACCGCGATGGTCGAGGTGGAGAAGCGAAAGGCGCTGGAGGCGCGCGTGGCACAGCTGGAGGCCGCCCTGCAACGCCACCGAGAGAAGGGATCGTGCGACGAGGACAGTGATGCGGAGGGGGAAGACGAGGCGGAGGATTACGGGCGGGGAACTGAGATGTACGAGTCCGGCCGCCGTCACGCACGCCTCGACCACGACGGCGACGACACGTCACCGGCCAGCACGTTCCTCTCCACCGCGGCACCGAGTCCACGGGCACGGCTGACACGCAACATGGCGCGGCTGCAGCAGCTGCAGGAGGAGCGGGAGTCGCTGGCAGCGATGCGAGCGCGGCGGGTGCGGGATACGCAGCGCCTGGCCGCCGCGTTGGCCGCCGGTGGCACGTCGTCGCGTCTCCACGGTGCAGCGACAGGTGCTGACGATGCTGACACCGCGTCTTGTCTGAAGGAAGAAGAGGACGACGAGGAGGAAGTCTTCATCAGTGATGTGCTGCCGCCTGCCACGGCGCACCTCGCCCACCTCACGATGGATCAGCTGACGGAGGAGATGCAGCAGAAGGAGAGTCAGATCGCACAGCTGCAGCGGGAAAACGACGAGGTGTCGGCGCAGCTGGCGCACTTCGAGCACGAGCTGAAGGACACGCTCGCGGAGAAGGCGCGACTGCAGGAGGAGCTGCGCAAGGCGGAGGTTCAGCTGGAGCGCTCGGTGATGGAGCGGGAGCTAAAGGAGCAGGAGAAGGCCACCTTGCGTGCGGGCTACCTTGAGCGCATCCGTCGCGCAGAGGTGAAAGCGACCGAGTACCGCCGCCGCGTCCGCGAGGCCGAGCAGGCGATGCGTGTCCGCCAGGAGAGCATTGACAAGACGAAGCAGCTGCAGGAGAAAATCGCGCAGCTGCGTGAGGAGGTGAGCCGGCAGCGGCAGGAGGTGCGCACGGCGAAGCGGCAGTCGGATCTGAAGGCGGCAGCGCACCAGCACGAAGTCACGCAGCTGCAGCTCCAGTTGCAGGTGACGACGGCGCAGGTGGCGCAGCTGCATCAACGGATGGAGCGAAAGGATGCGGCGATCGCGAAGGTGAAGAAGCAGCTGCAGGAGCAGCAGTTACAGCAACAGCAAGCAGCTGCCGGCGAGTCTGCTGCGGAAGCGGCAGCAGCAGCCACGATGACGACCTCATCGCAGTCTGCGCAGCTCGCAACGCCGTCCACACCACCGCCGCCGCCGCCACCGCCGACGAATGCAACGTCAACCCCTTCCGCACCAGTCCAAACTCCCACGACGGAAGCAGCGTCCGCTCCCCCCGTCATGTCGCTTCACAAGGTGCCCGCCCACAAGCAGAACTCATCTCGTCGCATCTCGCTGAAGCAGCCGCCGTCCTCCACCGCAAGCCCCTCCGCCGTTTCCCTCTCCGACACACCACCAGAGGAAACGTCGCCGGTGCGCATCACAAAGCGACGCCACGCGAGCAGCCACGCCACCACCCACAGCGCAAACAGCAACAACAATCACACAAATTACGCACGGGCATCGTCGTCCTCTGCCTCCTCCGTTGCGCAGCACCGTAGCCCGCCCCCGCCCCTGCACGCCCATCAGCGACACTACGAAGAGAGCGACGAGCAGCAGCAGCAACAGCAACAGCGACAGCAATTAAGTCGACGTGAGGGAAAGTCTGGCGAGGACGCCGAAGAGGCGGAAGTGGAGGAGCGTGGCGCGGCACAGGCGCAGATCAACAAGGAGCTGCAGGATCTCGAACGAATGGAGAAGGAGTTGGCGGAGCTGAAGGAGTATCGCGAGGTGCTGCTGTCGGCGCAGACCACGGATGCCCCGAAGTGGCACCGCGCCAAGGAAGGCTTCACGCGACGTCTCGCCGCCATCCAGTCGGACCTGCGCACGGCTGAGGCTGGCAGCGCGGCGCACGCGAATTTGTTGAAAGAGGAGGCCGACGTGGCGGAGAAGCTGCGGCAGCTGCAGGCCTACCGCCACATGTTCGAGGACGCCGACGAGCAGCTGGCGGAGTTCGACAATCGCATCGAGAATTTGAACGACGCGCGTAGATTTCACCTGCAGCGCATTCGTCGACTGCAACAGTCCGTCACACGCAGCGAGCATCTCCCACTCCACCCACGGCAGCGGCGCAGAAGTCAGCAGGACAGCCAGACGAGTGACACCATGAACCACAACAGCATCAGCAGCAGCAGCAGCGAGCACCCAGGCCTCTCGACCCCACAGCAGCTGCAACAGGAAACGGACAACAACAACAAGAACAACAGCAGTGTCAGCCTCAGCACCACGGCAGCAGAGGGGGTGGAGGAGCTACCGTCGTTGCCCTCCGTGCGCGAAATTCGCGCCACACAGCTCGCGTGCGCCGCACCGACCTTCACGCACCATGTCATTTCACACCACACGTCGTCACCGCAGCAGCCGCCGTCGCGTGCGTTAAAAAGCAGCAGCGATGCCGCGGCGTACACGGCGGCTCTGGAGGCACAGGTGGCACGACTGCAGGCCGAGACGCTGGCGCTGCAGGCAAAATTGAAGGCTGCTTGATAAGGTAACGTTGTACTTATTTGTTTTCCTCTTTGTGAACCTAAATCGCCTGCTCAACTTAGCTCTGCCCGGTGAGCAGTCTTTTAATTGACTCGCGTAACTTCGTAGCCGTTTTAACCAGATCTCACGTTTTGCTTTCGAATTCTGCCTTAAGCTAACATCGGAGTGTTGAAAGCAAAAGAAAATGCCGTTTTGGCTTGCTTTGCGAAGGTGGATCAAAGAGCACTCTACTTTCACGCGGCAAACTTTTTTTTCCTTTTGCTGTATTTTTATACTGTAGCCTCAATTGCGCCTGTACACTACTCTGTTTTCTCGTTTAGTTTTTTTTTATTTCACTTCTTTATCTCAATGACGCTTTTTTTTTTTTTCAACACTTTTTCCTTCTTACTTTTGTTCTCTTTTCTTGTTTGTTTGTGAGTACTTCTCAACTCAAAAGTTAGGCGTTGCTTGTGATTTGGCTTGAGTCGCCTAGGGTTCCACGTGAGAAAAGATGCAGATTGCTTGCTTCTGAGAGGTGGTTGCTTTTCCGCGGAATCAATATCCTTTCAAGTCTAATTGATAAGTTGTCAAGCGTGACTTTTCACAAACCAGTTAAAACATCAAGAAATGTTTTTCTCTCACACTTCTGATAGTGTGTATGTGCGCGTACAGACAAAATCGTAGGTGACATGAGTATTAACCTGCTTGCCTGCAG